>JAMKCH010001434.1:0-122676 GCA_023653785.1 Ophioderma brevispina
TGAGATTGGGGACAGAATTTGATGGTGATCAATACCAGCTATGAGATACCTTGAATTTGTACTTTAATCTGTACTATAATTGCCTAAAACATGATTGATTTTTAAACAAATTCAAATTTAATTAAACTTGGTAAATGTACAACTATAAGCATCAAAATTAATTATTTGGATGCCTGGTACATGACCAAGTAAGACTTAGTATGATTTACACTAAAGAGTGCTGTTGAATCAATGGGCATGAGGGAATGTGCCTCCATAAAAATCTACAATCAAAAATTTCCCACAGAAAATTGTCTAATACGATAAAGTGTGTAATTATTTAAACTGTGGCGACCACATTTTGTAGACATTTTGTCATAACTCAAAAAAGATATTTCCTGGGCCATAAATTTCACAGGTAATGAAAACTTGGATACCCCAAACCTTTTCTTCTGATATAAAATTCTCAAGTTTGTGTGGAGTCAAGTGAGGTGATCTACCAGGTTACCACCTTTAAAATGATCATTTTTTGGACTTTTTTTTTAACACTCATCCCAAAAGTGGAATTTGTGTCAAAGTTTCTCTACATTTGCACTTATTTATTGAGAAAATTCAGCAAAGTGGACCTTTTGCGAAATTGGGGGTATAGGCTTGTCCCCTTCCTCACATTTGATTGAAAACCTACATTGAGTGACCACCCCCCCTCCTCTGGCAATCAACCCCCTCCCCGCAAATCCACCCATGGAATGCTGATATAAAACGAGGGGTGATTGATAATTTCTAAGCCTAAGGTAGAAAGAGATATGCTAGAAAGTTCAAATTTACAAAACCGGCTAGCAGTTTTCATTCTTCAAATGAAAATTCCAGAAGTTTCAAGTGTATAATATCTTGTTATATTTTAACGTGCAGGTAATCAAACATTGAGGTTTTGTTGCCGGACCTATTGAAGCAATTACCTAGAAAATTAATAAGTTTGAGGATAGGAAAGCTGACATCGGGGGGGGGTGGGGGGGTGCTCTTCCATCAGGACAATGCCGGAGTCCATCTTGAAAAAGTCTATGGTATAACCATGACTGCAATCCATCGGTGTGGCTTCAATCTGGGAGAACATCCAGCTTTTTCACAGCCGATTTGGTTGGCACCTTCTGACTACTCTATCTCTTCCAAAGATGAAAAGAAACTCCGCAACTTTTTTAATTTTCTTGCGGCAATTGCTTCAATAGGTCCGGCAAAACTCTCATTGTTTGATTACTGCCATTAAAAAATAGAAAAGGTAATACACATGAAACTTACTGGATTTTCATTTGAAGAATAAACTGTAGATGGTATAATTTGAACTTGTAGCATATCTCTTTCTACCTTAGGCTTAGAACTTATCAATCCCACCCCTCGTAATGAACCCACATTTAATGGCACTTGTGCTAAAGGTGTTGATATTTGGAGCATGCACTTTGATAAAACCTAATAACCCCTACATTAATGGTCTTCATTTACAGGCTAAATGATGAAATGTCACTAAAATCTCTCCCTGCTCATCTGTCAACTACGTCCTGTTGGACGAACTCGTGTGCGAGTTTCTTGAGTATTTATCAAGACCCCTACTTTAAAAACCTTTTCAACAAAACCAAAGTAACCCATCTCACACACACCACCTGACCTAAGGACTATAGCCTTAAGGCCTTGTGGGTGGACTAACTGACAACTGCACTTTCATGCTGATTCTGAATCATGGTCACAAAAAAAATTTAGTTTTTAATTTTTTGAGACCCAAAATGTAACATTTTGTGGGAGAAAAAAGAACAATCCTTGACTCAGAATGACTAGATACTCCAGCTACAAGGGTCAAGAGTTTAATACTACTGTAAAGTTATAAATTTTCCCGTGTGTAATTTTTCGCGTTTCAGCGATTTTGAACTTTTTTCTTGTTTTTAATGCGCTCTTTCAGCTTCCTACATCGACCTCCATACAAAATAACATTTTCGCGGTTTTTTTAAAATTTCGCGCTAGCTCAGAAAGCTTCGAAAAGCGCGAAACTTATGTAGCAGCAAAATCTCCCATCTTTTACAGTACTACTTTTAGCTCAGATGCACTTCTAATATTTCAGGGGAAGTGAGGTAAAGTTATTCCAGTCATGTCGGAGAAAACATAATTTGGCACCAGTTTCCCTGGTGTTCAGCCATCTTTGAAGTCAATTTTGCACGCATCATTTACGAGGTGAGATTCTGCATTTTGAAAAGGTTCTTGCTGGGTTGTCATTTCCAAAGCACTTTACTTTGGATAAAAATTTCACACCTTACTAACTTGGCCAAAAATTTCAGATCTATATTCCCACTCCTGTTGAAATTTTACATAGCACCTATAAAATATTATCAAAAAGATATTTGTTATAGTTTTTTGTTCAGGTTTTGTTTCCAATAAAACAAAAGATTTTAGCAAAAAAGAAAAAAAAAGAAATTTCATATAACACCTACAAATTATAAACAAAAAGATGTTCCTTATAGTTTTTCAGATTTTAATTCCAATAAAACAAAAGTTTTGGCAAAAAAAGCAAGCATTTCACTGTTCATGGCTAAAGAGCTTGCTATATTCAGAGAATATACAGCATGGGGCCATCTTTTTGTTATTAGCCAATTAAATGTAACTGTATAAGTAAGCTACTTGAAGGACCATAGTCCGATCGCTAATAGTCTTGTTCCCAGAGCCCCCAGATTTTACCGGAAGCAGTCAAAATTTTTGGTATCAGCAGAAAGCTACTATTTTTCTCATTTACCCTGTGAAATCATAGAGCTAAAGGATGTTTGGTTTGGAAGTTATGAGCAAAAATGTACTCCATTTTGGTCGACCAATATCAATTTTACACAGTACTCTATGGGCTTACAAAAATCACATTTTTAGATCTCACATCAAAATGGGATGAAATATCGGCGCAAAACTTTGCTGATGGTGTTTTGGGGTGAAGGCCATTCTTTCAAGATGAAAACTTTATATACTTATCGGGCTATCCCCCTTTAACATGTATATTTGGTTAAGACAGAATAACATGGATAATACTCATGTCCATCACTACCCACATGCCAATTTTCATGAAAATTGGTCACTGCATTCTAGTCAGAGAAGTGAAGGTTTACCTTTCTTTTAGTCGATGAGACAACATTCATTGGGGGTCCGTTCCCCAAACTCGTGCATAACCCTACATGTACTCATGCGTATGTCTTACATAACAGACCTTTTCATACCAGTTACATTTTGCTTTGGACAATTAATCCACTCAGGCATGACATAGTATGCACATAGATTTATGACTCGAGACACTAAAAACTATTGACGAATTACCAGCTCCCAAAATGTATTGTAAATACGCCCTGATAACATTGCATCAATGCAAGTATGTTGCACACATGCACCTCAAATTCAAGATGGCGATATTTTCATCAGACAGGCGGCAACATTACAATAAAAAATTTCCACCTTTTTCCAACTTATTTTTTGTTCCATTGATATTCCTCTACATTTTTGTATCACAATTTCATTTCAAATGTTACCGTTGCATAGTTTCAGGCACTTGTTAAAGCAATAACAGCACATTTTTTGAAGAGCGCCCACAATTTTCTGGATATTTTGAGGTTTTCGCACAGTTACATTGATAATTGACTAGTAAACAATTACTGTGAATGGTAGAGCTCAAACAACTCTATGTGTCAAAAAAGATTTAGTTTTTAATTTTTTTGACCCAAATGTACAATTTTGGGAGAAAATAAGAACATCTTGACCTCAGACTACATCTCCACTCCAGCTACAGGGTCAGAAGTTAATACTGTAAAAGTGATAATTTTCCTTTTTTTTTTTTTTTTTTTTTTTAATTTGGCGATTTTTTTAAAACATTTTTGCTTGTTTTAAATTCGCTCTTTTCGCTATCCTCCATAGACCTACAATTACAAAATAACCTTTGCGCGGGTTTTTAATTTCGCCTAGCTCAGAAGCGTGCGAACTCGCGAAAATTAAATGTAGCACTACAATTTCCACTTTTACCGTACTACTTTTAGCTCACGATTCACTCTAATATTTCTGGAATGAGTCAAGTGTTATTCCAGTCCATGTCGAGAAAACACATTTGGCACCATTTTCCTCCCGGGTGTTCAGCCATCCTTGACGTCATTTTGCACGCATCATTTACGAGGTGAGATTCTGCATTTTGAAAAGGTCTTGCTGGGTTGTCATTTCCAAAGCACTTTACTTTTGGATAAAAATTTTTTGTTTTTCATCATCACACCTTCTAACTTGGGCCAAAATTTCGAACTATATTCCATTCCCACTACCTGTTGAAATTTTACATAGCACCTATAAAATAGATACAATGTTATAGTTTTTTTGTTCAGGGTTTTTGTTTCCAATAAAACAAAAGATTTAGCAAAAAAAAAAAAAAGAAATTTCATATAACACCTACAAATTATAAACAAACAGAATTTCCCTTATAGTTTTTCAGATTTTTAATTCCATAAAACAAAAGGTTTGGCAAAAAAGCAGCATTTTTTCACTGTTCATGGCTAAAGAGCTTGCTATATTTTCAGATAATATCAGCATGGGTCCATCTTTTGTTATTAGCCAATTTAAATGTAACTGTATAAGTAAGCTACTTGAAGGACCATAGTCGATCGCTAATAGTCTTGTTCCCAGATCCCCCCAGATTAAACCGGAAGCAGTCAAATTTTTGGTACAGCAGAAATCTACATTTGTCTCATTTTACCGTAAATCAATAGGACTAAGGATGTTTGGTTTGGAATTTGAGCAAAAGTGTACTCCATTTTGGTCGAAACCAATATCATTTTACACAGTACTCTATGCTTAACAAAAACACATTTGTTAGATCTCACATCAAATGGGATGAAATATCGGCGCAAACTTTGCTGATGAGTTTTGGGGTTAAGGCCATTCCTTTCAGAGATGAACTTTATATACTTATCGGGCTATTCCCCCTTTACAACATATATTTGGTTAAAACAGAATAACATGATAATACACATGTCCATCACTACCCACATTCCAAGTTTTCATGAATGGTCATGCACCTGTCAGAGAATGAAGGTTTACCTTTCTTTTAGTCGATGAGACAACATTCATTGGGGGTCCGTTCCCCAAACTCGTGATAACACCTACGATGTACTCATGCGTATATCTTACATAACAGCCTTTTTCAACTCAGTTACATGTTCTTTTGGACAAATTATCCATCAGCATACATAGTATGCACATAATTGGTATTGACGTGCGAGACACTACAACTATGACGATTAAACAGCTCCCAAAATGGTATTGTAAATACCGCCCTGATAAATTGCATCATGCATTATGTTGCACCTGCACCATCAAATTTCAAGTGGCGATTTTTCATCAGACATGCAGGCGGCAACATTTGCAATAAAAATTTTCCACCTTTTTCCAACATGGGAGCGCCGCTCACTTACTTTTTGTTCCATTGATATTCCTCGACATTTTGTGTATCATATTTCATTTCAATGTGTTACCAGTTGCATTAGTTTCAGTCAGGCACTTGTTAAAGCAATAACAGCACCTTTTTTTTTAATGTTAACTGTTTTTTTGTTTTTAAATAAATTAGAGTTACATTGATAATTGACTATGTAAACATACCTGTGAATGGTAAGCTCAAACAACTCCTATGGTGTCAAAAATACACGTCGCGGATTCTCGAACCGCTAAATCCCCTGGCGGGAGCGGTTTACAAATTTTTAAATAATCAGCTGCATATACCCCCCTTAAACCCAAATCCCCTTAAACCCCAACAACCCCCTTAACCTGGGGCAACCCCCCTTAAACTCGTCAAACACCTTAAACCCACAACAAGCCCCCCCCCTTAAGCCATACAACCCCCCTTACCCCCTTAAAACCCTGACAACCCCTTTAAAAACCGAACACCCACCTTAAAAACCCCAACATCCCCCTTAATAAGCCAGACAACCCCCCTTAAACCGACAACCCCCTTTAACCCAGACAACCCACCCTGAACCCCAACATCCCCCTTAAACCAACAACCCCTTAAAGCTGGACAACCCCCCTTAACAAAAAAAACCCGGACAACCCCCCTTAACCTGGTACAACCCCTCGAACCCCCCTTCAACCTGGACACCCCCCCTTTAGGAAACTCGGTGCCACCACCGAAACCACAACAGCCCACCTTTAAAGCCCATTACAAACCCCCTCCCCCTTAAACCACGGACAACCCCTTTAAACCGGACAACCCACCCTAAACCCCACCATCCCCCTTAAGCCCGGACAATCCCCCTTAAGCCCTTAAACCCGGACAACCCCCCTTTAAACACCCAGACAACCCCCCTTAACCCCAACAACCCCCCTTAAGCCCACAACCCCCTTAAAGCTGGACAACCCCCCTTAAACCCGGACAACCCCCCTTAAAACCTGACACCCCCCTTAAACTCCGTGCAAACCACCTTAAACCACCAACAAGGCCCCCTTAAGCCCAGACAACCCCCCCCCCCTTAAACCGGACACCCCTTTAAAAACACCTTACAACCCACCTTAAACCCACAACAATCCCCCCTTAGGTCCAGACAACCCCCCTTAAACCCGACACCCCCTTTAAACCCAGACATCCACCTTAAACCCCACAATCCCCCTTAAAAACCCAACAACCCCCTTAGCTGGACAACCCCCCTTAAACCGCATACAACCCCCCTTAAAAACCCTACATCAGCGAGAGAGTACATGATTCCCCCACCCCTCGCAAGTTTCATCCAATCCGACTTATGATTGTAGAAATACCACCCCAAATTAACTCATTAATTATGCAACTTAGGTACCTAATAGCCATATGCCACGCCCATAATCTATCAATGAAGGGAATGGCAGTCCGATCCCACCCACCAAGTTCCATCAACCATAACCCTTATGGGTTCTATGTTATCATCCTCGGTCACAAGATTGTGTTGAAAAAACCCCAATTAACTCATAATTATGCAAATTAGGTACCTAATTAGCATATGCCCACGCCCATAATCTATCATGTGAAGTGCATCGCAGTCCGCTCCCACCCACCAAGTTCCTCACCATAACCCTTAGGGGTCTCAGTTATCGCGTTCACAAATTTTTGGTTTGGGGGTTTTGGAGGTCGCCGACGCCGACGCAGACGCAGACGCCGCCGAACCCCCCCCCCCCCCCCCCCCCGCCCAAAAAGACGCCTTGACTGATAGCATAATCCCCCTCTGCTTGTCAGCCAGGGGGAGAAAAAAGAAGGAATTTTGTAATTAATATAATATCAGCGATCTCTGATAATAAGCAACTGCTGCTGGAAAGTCCTTCCGATATAATAGGCAGAAATTGCGCATGTACTGGTCTAAACTCATCCCATTATTTGTTTCCATCAGTTCAGGCAATCAAGTTAGAGGCCATTGTTCGTGATACTGGCACTATGTCTCATGTACGGACATAAATATTGGCGTTTCCAGCTCTGATCAAAGTATCCTCAGGAATTCCGAGTCTACTTACAAAATTGCTTCTTTTATGACAAATCCCATTTTGGAGCATTACCACCCCACGGGCAGGTATAGTTTACTATACAAGTTACCAATACAACTGTGCAGAACTTTTAAAAATTTTGAAAATTGAGGGTGCTCTTCAAAAAAGTGCTGTTATTGCTTTAAACCTCGGGTTCAAATTTCAGCATAAGTCACTCAGGATCGCATGACTACTTGCCTTTGCGTATGTCACAGGGGAGAAGTTTACATGCAATTTGGAGAACTGGTAATCTGTCAAATCCCCAAAATTGCTGATGTGTTGACGCAATCGTCCAATGGCGGTGCCCCCTGAGGTTTCCCCCCCCCCCCCCCCCCCCTCACCAATTTGCTAGTCACTGTCGGGGCCTGTCCTTCTTGATGGACCATGTTTGAATAAAATAGGATGTGTGATAATGGTTGATACAACATTTCTATTGGTCAAGAATTTGTCATCACGCTCTGCAGCAGATTGCATATTACTAATTAGATTATACGGTATGTTTTCATAATTCAAGCCTCTGCCGTGAATCCTATCGTTGGATACCACATGGGCAACGCATTATTTTAAGTAAAACAAGGCACAACCAAGTTGTGTTTATCACTAAAATAGTGCTGTATCCTGTGTGGATATGACACGATAGTTTTTTGGCAAGATCTAAAAACATTACCTTTATTCTCATTCTTAACACTTGTATTCAAAATTAGAAGTTGTTAGCAATTACAAACAATAGATTTATACACAACAAACTACCCAGCTTATAATTGATCTGTCTTGTTACTATGCGCCTTCAATTGGCCCGAGCAGTGCATATACTGTACTGACCCAAGTATAGTCCACCTGTTTTTAACCTGAATTAGCTTGACTTTGGGGTGGGATATAATGGGATCTCCACTCCACCGTACCTAACATGAAAATATCGAGCATCAAACATTTCAGCCTTTCAGCTCTAAATGTATTCAATATGTCCTTATGTCGATGAGGTGTGTGATCAACAATACCTATAAATGAACTGATTCATGACCCTAATTAATTTTGTAAGAAATCACAAAACAAATTCCAAACCATTATGATTGTAAAAAATAGTATGTAATCTATTGCTTTCCAGCAAAACTTATGGTGGAATTTATAATAGGATTTTTCTAATATTCTTCAGATTCTTTCAAAACTGGGGGTGGGTTATAATTGAGCAAGTAGGGACTACACGGGTCATTACAGTATCTCGTATCACTGCGTTGGTGTTGTATCGTGCGATGTCATTTCATACCAGGACTAACTAACCAATGAAATATGCTAAACAAATCTCAAGTGTTAAGAATCACCTTCGTCACCTCGGAAGGCCCTAAAAAAACATTTTTTGATTGCGTAACAGAAAAACAAATACCATCATCGGTCCTCGACCGCTTGTGTCGCCTCCGTCGCGGTTAGTAATGATAGGCCAACATGACCTTTGACCTTGATATTGACCTTTGACCTCAGCCAACAATGAGGAATCCCATGTTGCACCTATGTTCAGTTTGGTTCCAATTGAACTCAACTTTTCATATGAGACATTTTAACATTTTTCAGCCTATTTTACAACTTGGACCTCACATGACCTTGACCTTGGCATGTGAACCCTTTGACCTCATCAACAAATGAGGGATCCCATGTTTGCACCATATTCAAGTTTGGTTGCAATTGAACTTCAAACTTTCATATGAGGTCCAATTTTACATTTTCGCCTATTTTACAACTTGACCTCACTGACCTTTGACCTTGGCATGTGAGCCTTTGACCTCTCAACAAGTGGGGGATGCCATGTTTGCATCTCTGTGACCCAAGTTTGGTTTTAAATCCATCCAAGTATTGGATATTACATGCAAAGTTTAACCTTTTTCCAAAACACCAGACATCAACAGAATCAACAACGACATCAACACGACTACACAACAGTGACAAAGTGATCCCTATGTGTCTTCCTGCCTAGGGCAGGCTACACCAAAATAAGGGTAGGTAAGGTTCGGATTTTTTTTTTTTATTTTTCCAATACCAGAACACAAAATATATGACACACATACAAAACAAATGGCACATCTTCACTTTTTCTGTAACACATCTTTTATTTTGTCAGTTTTGATGTCCTGCAGACTAAATCCGCTATACTAAATGAAAATATTTGTTTTACTGGTTTTTAAAAACTTTTTTGTTTGTGCACACGAAAACGAAATGTAAAGCTAATTTAGGGTCACGTAAAAATAGGGTCGGGTTGTCGGGTTACGCCAAGCCAACAATTTGTTTTTTAGGCCTATTATGCAGGTGGTCAAACCTCAACCAATGCTGCAGATATATTAGAGATATCATTCTGGGATTACGAAATTAACCACTCACCTTGGATTATGTTGTGGTCCTGTCTGATGCACCATGGTCAATAGCCATAGGTAGATGTCTCGACTGTGCATATTCGTCAGCGCACTCACAGGATTCTTTATTAATAGAGGCAAACATTTCGTTGTTAAGGGCCGAACAGAGCACTCTGGGATATCCCAGCCGAATTTAGAGTGGTTGCGCCAATAGTGTCCAGAGTAAAAGTGGTAGCCCGAATTCTGCTGAGGTTTCTTGGAGCTTATTTCCATGGAGAATGTGTCCAGGGGATCCATCGGGCATGACCCCTGACCCCCCTCCTCCACTATCTCCTCTCCTCCCCGCCTCCTCCTCCTCATCCACCACCTCCTCCTCCCAAGCTGCTCTGTTGTATTGAATTGCACACGCCCTTATGATCTATTGCTGTCTGCCTCAGGCCTTGTGAATATTGGTTTCCATGCGTTACATGTAAATTAAGTCTACCTGAGAGTTCTGATTCACCTTTGGAATTCCTGCTGGATAAAATCGGCCGGTTTCATAGCTCTATTGGGCGCCACCACTTGGCCAGGGAAACTTGTAGATGAGCCTTTCCTTGAGCGGTTATTTTCCATACTGGTGGAACGGCTTGGAGTTTCTCCATTAACCCTTGCTTGGAAAGGCTATAGATAGTGGGATTGACGTCTTGGGCTGTCCTCAAGCCAATAGCCCGGGCTATATCGACGGTGGTAAATGCCTCCCCGTTTGACACTGCTTGCAGAATTGGTATATCTAATTGCCCATTTTTTGGAGGCCTTTTATGTGAATGAATGTTTTCTCCCCCTGTCCTGTGCATTTTGGTATAGTAGTCTTAGATTATGGTCTTTTGCATTCAAACTAGTTTTATTGTTCTGGCACTTTCGCTTAGTTGCTGAGTGGCTGGGATTTGTGACGATGGCTGCATATTTGCGTATATCAGACCCTTTGGCCTGCCCAAAACTGGGTGCGACCTGTTGTTGTGCTTGTAATTATTGGCGTGTAAGCCGGGAAATTGTGCCTTAGGGTCGTCCGTTGCACCACTGCCGGTAAGCTGCCGCCCGTAGGGTGTAATCACCCATAGTGGTGGTGATTCTGACACTTTCCTACAAGTCCTTGTCTTTGCATCAAATAGCGTGGGATTGATCTCCTTCTTGGAACGGAGACCCCACTAATTTGGCAAGATCGTTGGAGTGAATTGCCTCGGTTTTACCCTTCAAACAGTAGTTAACTGGTTATTTGACTTTTTCCCGTTGCGCCACTATTAATGGAGGTTTTAAGAGTCCAACATGGCTGCTGGAGAAGGAATTGGCATGTCCGAGTCATCCCAACCCTCATCACTGCACTATATGACCTGCCTGCTGGAGAAGGGTGTCGCCACCCCCCTGTTACAGAAGGAAATTCCCCACTTTGCTCATTCCAATTCTGGGTAGAGTCTTCTTCCATCCCTTCCTCTTGCTCAAATCTCTCGCGGTACTCTACTGTCCTTTCATCCTCCATACTATTAGAGCCCAGTAAGGCGATTATTATTAGCTTTATCTGGCCCTGAGCCTCGGAGTTCATTCTGTCCTCATTATTCCCAAATTCGATATAATAGGGCGGGTATGACTGAATGGGTTGGGGACTTTGACGTCAGCGGTGCTCTGTGCTTTGCCCCTCGCCATTTTTAAAACCGCCGGTCATGTCCTGTGATCCCTGAACGTGCATTAGTCCTAAGATAACCTCATGTTTCAGACCCCACTTAGGAGGGGAGTCAGAGAATCTTGAAGTAATTTTCCCCTGGTGGAACAATCTTGTAGAGGGTGGGGTTGACATCTTTGCGAGTCCTGAGTCCAAGCGAGCGAGCATTTCCAAAGTTTCCATGGTCCAGTGTTTGCTCGTACTGCTTGACGATGCACTCCATATGTCACTGGATGATGCCATCTTGGTGCGAATGGATCCAGCCCCAGCTTGAATGTAAAGAAACAAAATAAACTATAAATATAATGCATTATATAAAAAGATCATATTCTGTTAGCCGTCCAGACCACTGCATGGAAATTTGTAGTATAAGAAAGTTCGTTTTCCAACAAACGCAAATCTGGGCACAAATAAAAATGGGTGGAAATCAATTATACTTACTCCCCTTAATCTACCTCTGTGCAGTGACATCACAACAATATTTATATTGGTCGCACCAAGTAAAAACCGCTGAAGGTCATTTTTACACGCGCGTAAAGACAATGTGTCTTGATGCATACGTAAAAAGCTGAGTCAAGATTATGACATCACTACATCTACGTGGTAGAGAGATGAGTACCACAGCAACAACTTCCAATTTACCTAGAAAGAAAAGAAATTGTTTAGATAGGTGCTCGAATTTGGGGCTATGCAGAGGAAATTGTATTTTTCTGAATTATATCCTTATCTACCCTAAATTTGCATGTTTTAGGTATAATTTTGCATATTTCAACTATTATTTAGGAGAATAAAACAAATTTGGAAAAGGATGAGAAAGATAGAGAGAGAGGAGAGAGAGAGAGAGAGGAGAGAGAGAGAGCAATAAAAAGTAAGATGAGAACAAGACGGTTCTCGAACCACAAAGGTCCCCCGCCCAGTGCAGTAGCTAAAGAACAAGAAGCAACAATTTTAAGATCTCAGGGAAGATTGTGATGGAAATAAGTGGTTCTTGAACCACTGAGGCTCTTCCATTGATATGACCTTCAAAATTTTCAGCACTGAACTGTTGACCACACGCATCAAGTTTCATCCTCCTACCACATGATTAGTGATTTGACCTTGAATGACCCCTACATGACCTTCAAATGACCTTAAAAAATTTTGGCATTGAATGTTGACCACATTCACTAGGTTTCATAACCATACAACCATGTGCAAAGATTTGACCTTGAATGACCTTGAAAGGACCACCAAAATTGTTGACACTGAATGTTGACCACACCCACCAAGTTTCGTCCTCGCACATGATTAGTGATTTGACCTTGAATGACCCCGCATGACCTTCAAATGACCTTAAAAATGTTGGCATTGAAAGTTGACCACATTCACTAGGTTTCATGACCATACAGCCATGTGCAAAGATTTGACCTTGAAAGGACCACCAAAATTGTTGACACTGAATGTTGACCACACCCACCAAGTTTTGTCCTCGCACATGATTAGTGATTTGACCTTGAATGACCCCGCATGACCTTCAAATGACCTTAAAAATGTTGGCATTGAATGTTGACCACATTCACTAGGTTTCATGACCATACAGCCATGTGCAAGGATTTGACCTTGAATGACCCTGCATGACCTTGAAATGACCATCAAATTTTTTGGCACTGAATGTTGACCACACCCACCAATTTTCACCCTAACACATGTTTAGTGATTTGACCTTGGATGACCCTGCATGACCTTGAATGACCTTCAAAATTTTTGGTACAGAATGTTGACCACACCCACCAATTTTTCATCCTCCTACCACATGTTTAGTGATTTGACCTTGAATGACCCCGCATGACCTTCAAATGACCTTCAAAAATTTCGGCACTGAATGTTGACCACACCCACCAAGTTTCATCCTCCTACCACATATTAGTGATTTGACCTTGAATGACCCCACTTGACCTTCAAATGACCTTTAAAAATTTCGGCACTGAATGTTGACCACACCGACCAAGTTTCATCATCCTACCACAACATAAGGTTTATAGCAATTTAACTCCATTTTTGCCTATTTTTGACCCCATTTGACCTTTGACCAATGCCACATGACCCTCCTCCGAACTCATCCGCAGCCTACTTGAGTGACGTCTATGGTGCGAAGATGGACACCCACACTTGCTCCAATCAAAAGATATCGTGTTGACAACGTTTAATATAGTGATTTAGCCCTATTTTTGCCCATATTTGACCCTATTTTTGACCACATTTGACCTTTGACCCAAGCCACATGACCCACTTTGTATCCCACCCACCGCCTACTTGAGATACATCTATGTTGCGAAGATGGACTTCCACACTTGCTTAGTTCCAAAGATATCGCGTGGGACGCACACACACACACACACACACACACACGGACGGCTAGCATTTCTATAGTCCCCCTTTGCCAACTAAAGTTGGCGGGGGACCAACAAGTGAGATTTAAAATGAGAGAACATGAGAACAAGGAGTGAAAAGACAACCACAGAACAGAGAGAAAAGAGAAAGGGGATGAGGACAAGAGAAAGTAAGAGAGGAGATGTAGAGAGTGGATGAATTTAAAAAGAGGATGAGTACTAGAGAGGAGAGATGACAAGAGAAAGAGCAAGAAAGGAAGAGGAAGGAGAGGAAAGAGGAAGGAGAGGGAAGAGGAAGGAGAGAGAAGACTGAAGAAGAAAACAATGTAAGAAAGAGAGCACAGCTAACCAAAATATTTGCATAACATTCTCCATTATGTCCCAACAGATTTCCACATCTACCCATCATTGCATGCATCAACATGATGTACCTGCATGTAACAGAGATCCCACTGATTAACTTCCCTGGCACCGCGTTACGCACTCAAGTGATGGTAGTAAGCTTCTTGTAACTAGACCATGGAATGAAAAACTACCATCAATATCCATGTAACGTTTCGTGACAAACTGAATTTAATGATATGCACGAGTCCCGTCTGACAAGACGTGATATATGTGCAATGATCCATCTGGTATATCCGGTGGTGGAATAAAAGGGTGGTTTGGTTTTATAAGATGGGTACAGTGAATTCCTAAGTTTGTATATCCCGAGAACTACAGGTTAAGTGAGTGCTTTAGAGTGAAAAAGTGGGCACAGGTGTACCCAATATTATTACAGCAGAATTAAGATGAGTGAGGAGTGAATGAGTGAGTGACGGGAGGAAGGGAGAGAGAGAGGTGAGAAACAAAAGGAAGAATAGAGGGAGAAGAGGGAGGGAAGAGAGGAAGAAGAGAGGGAGAGTAAGAGAGAAAGGAAAGGTGGAGAGGGGAAGGGAGGGGAAGAGGAAAGAGGAAGAGGAGGAAGAGAAAGATGAGAGGAAGAAGAAAGAGAGAAAGGCGGAGAGAGAGGAGAAGAGGAAAAAAAGTGAGAGAGAGGGAGAGGAGAGGGAAAATGGGGTTAAAAAAAGAAAAAACCTAAAAAATTAAAAAAAAAAAAGGGGAGAGGGAGAGGAGTGAGAAGAAAAAGGGAGAAGAAAAAGAGTGGAAGAGAGGCAAGAGGAGGAGAGGGGGAGAAGAGAGGGGAGAGGGAGAAGAAGAAAGAGAGAGAGACAGGAAAGAGAGAGGAGAGAGGGGAGGGAGAGAGGGAGGGCGAAAGGGAGGAGAGAGGGGAGAGAGGAGAGGGGGGAGAGAAGGGGAGGGGAATGGCTGCTGAATGCATGTAAAAAACGCTTTTGGGGGGGGGGAATGGAGGGAGGGGGGGGGAATTGCCTTAGATTATAAACGAAGAATGAATTCCAACACATGAAAAAACCTATCCCAACCATTATCTTATTTGGCTTGCCTCCTGACCCCTTAAATTAGCCCCTTTTATTTGGATACCCGGCCAATTTCTATAATAGCAACGTAAGTAAGCAATCAAGGGGGATGGGTTGGATTAAGCTTCTTGTAATGAAGACCATGTAATAAACACTCACCATATATCCATTTTCACGTTCGTGACAACTTTGAAATTTAATGCTATGCACGAGTCCCGTCTGACAAAGAACGTGATATTTAAATGTTTTTTTGCAATGCATTCCATCTGGTATATCCGGTCAGAATTAAATGGGTGTTTTCTAAGATGGTACATGAAATTCCTAAGTTTGTATATCCCGAGAACTACAAGGATTAAGTGAGTGCTTTCAGAGTGAAAAGTGGGCACATGTGTACCCAATATGCAGCAGAATTAAGAGTGAGTGAGTGAGTGAAATGAGTGAGTGAGTGAGTAAGTAAGTAAGAATCGTTGAAGAAAAGGTAAGATCGAGGGCAGAAGATGGAGGGAGAGATTCCGACAGAAGGAGAAGTTAAGAAAGAAGGAAAGATTGAGATGAGGGGCGAGGGAGAGGAAGAGAAGATGAAGATGGAAAAGAGAAAGATACGAGGAATACAGAGAAAGACGGGATAGATCGTTCTCTCTCTCCCCCCTTGCTCTCTCTTTGCGCTTCGTCTTTCGCCATTCGATTCCTCTCTTCTCTTTCCTACTCCCTCTTTCTCTCTTTTCTCTTTCTCTCTTTCTGCCTCCCACGTTCTCCCTCCCCCGCTTTTTCCGCCTCTCTACCTTCCCGCTCGTTCTCTTTCTCCCTCTCTCTTTCTCCCTCCTCTCTCTTTCTCTCTTTTCTGTTCTCTTCTTTTCTTTCGCCCTTTCTCTTTCTTTTCTGGGGGGGGGGATAGATAGTGGGCTAACTGGGAGGGGGAATGCTGCTGACTCCCTGTAACTACGCCTCTTTTTGGGTGTGTGATAATTGTTGCCTTAGATTACCGAAGAATGCCTTCGCAACACATGACAAAAATCTCCCAACCATTCTCCTTTCTTGGGCTCCTGCCTTCTACCCTTAAATTAGCCCCTTTTGATTTGGATACCCGGCCATTTTCCTATAATAGCAAGTAAGCAAAAATGCAATCAACGGGCTGGATTTGTGGGTTCTGGGTACGCCCCACACATACATGAAGCGACAAATGCCCAACAACATTGTATACATGTACAACCAGACTAGATTTCTGCAGTTGGCCTATTAAGCGTTTGACAAGTCAATGGTACATGCAATAATGCCCAAAAGGACATTCTAAATTATTATTCAGTTTGTAACAACTGGCATTCAATTTTACTTATTTTAGAAAATATTTTATCATTTGTCACAAAAATAGACACCATAAAGGCAGATTTAAATGTTATCAAAGGGCCTCGGACTCAATACCGAACAGGACTTGGGAATAAATCAGTGCAAATCCATAGCGAACAGCAAAATTATTCAATGACAGTTTACGTTCCGAAGGCAATACACAAAAGGTAATTTCTGTGTATTACTGGGAAATAACAGCAAAACTGTTAGTTTATTAACAGTCTGAGGTCTATGACCTGAGCTCACAGGCAGTGTCAGTTAAGAGTTAATTAAGACTGAATTCTGTGTAGAGTTTGATTAGTTTAGTACCGGCCACCCAGAAGGTGTTTTGGTTTCAATCCCAGAAATCACTGCAATGTACCTATACTGGGGTACTGTACTAAACACATGACAGGTACTTATATAACCCAGGAGCTAGCACACATTTGTAACACATCTCAAGTACACATGTTTGATGGTGATTAAATAATGTTGACAGACTGACCCGGAACCCCGAAACGTGATTCGTAAGTGCGCAAGTGGTGGCCCCTTAAGGAGAGGGGCCAAACAAAGTTTGTACATGGGTCTAATTTGTATTATCCAATCATGTTGACAAGCACAACCATGTTACGTGTCTAACCCTAAGATTCAGAAAGTATAGTTTTGTAAATGTACAGCTAAGTTTTCAGAGTTTATAGGCTAAAACAGCAAAAACAATATAAGGGTCATTATCAGTTTTACCGGGGGGTCAAATTTGTAAATTGCTCCGATTTGGATAAAAATGGTGCAAATTATTGGTGGATTTCATAGAATTAAAATAAGGAATAAATAGTTTTGACTGTCTTAAATGCTTAGTTTCCGATGTAAGGGGGCACAGAAGGTCAACGTCACACATTGCATTCAATAGGCTGATCTTGTACCCCCCTACTTTCTAAGCAAGCATTTGAGACACTCAACTATTCCTTATTTTTATCCTATGAGCTCCCCCAATATTTGCACCATTTTTTATCCAAATCATAGCAATTTTAAATTGACCCCTGTACACCTGAAATTGGCCCTTCTTTTGATTTTTGCTGTTGTTGAAGCCTATAACTCGAAACTTAAGGCTGTACATATTTACAAACTATACTTTTCTGAATCCTTATGGGTTGACATCGTACATGTGATGCTTTTCACATGATTGTAATCAATTTACAATTTGACCCTTTACAAACCTTTTTTGGGCCCCTCTCCTTAAGGCACCACTTGCTGCACTTAAGATCACGTTTTTGAGGGGTCCTGTCAGTCTGTCAACATAGTAATCCTCAACCTTTTGTACTTAGATGTGTTACAATTTGTGCTAGCTCCTGGGCTATAGGACAGCGTTTCCAAGCTTTACTACGTTTGGTGCAGAATGGTAGAAACTTAGAGGGAAAGATATCCTACTTAAATACCATTTTCTTCTAGGGTGAAATTTTGTGTAGAAAGTGAATCTGAATAAAAATGCATCATTATTAACTTGAAAATTTTTCCCATAGCACTGTACAGGCATATTTCTGCCCTAAGTCCTCAAATTTGAGCAAAAATCGGCCACAAAAAAATAAGTCCTTCAAAACTGGGACTCTCAGGGCTAAACAAATATAAACTTGCTCTAGAGGGAGGTCTTAGCTATAGTAAGTTTATATTTGTTTAGCCTTAAAGGTGCAACGAGAGATTTCACATGTCAGGTGTCTCTAAAAAAATTGAAAGTACTGATTATTGCCCTGATGTAAAGCATTCCATCAAAAACAATCCCATCTGAAAGGATTAAGCTGAAAAAGTTTCTGTGGTACAAAAATTGTGAAATTTCTAATTTCGTATAGGAGCAAATACAAAATTCAACCTATGTTTTATACTGAAATTTAAGCAAATTAAAATAACCTTTTTTCTCTCTTTTAAGACATTTCTGTAGCCAAATACAAGGTAAGAAATCTATTGAGTGTCTAATCTATATGAAATTACTATTATTACTCGTTGCACCTTTAAACCTCTCAGTTTTGAAGGACTTTTTTTTTTTTTTGCGAAGGCCTTATTTTTTTTTACACCCTCCGAAATGTTAGGGGTAGGGGTAACATATTACTATATTTTTTTTCAGTACATTCAACTTAGTCAAGTTTTATATCACTATTTAGCTATTGAAATACTGAACAAAAAGACACAAGAAGCATCACCATAGCTCATACCATTGAGGAGTTATGGCTTTTTCAATCACAAAATTGGGCGCAAATTGCATTTTTCCCCAAATCAATTTTCACCCTGACCGCCAACTCTCTAACCCTGTTACAAAAATAAAGAATAGATAGAGCCCATTTAATTGATTTGACTATTACAAATGTACCCCCCTGTCACATGATTAGCCTAAAGAATTAGTCCCATACAAGGTAGTTTTCATGTTCATAACTCACAGGAAATTAGCTAGTCAAAATTTGTTTCACACTTCACCAAAACGGGCCATTTTTGGCTACAATTGGCAAAAACAAAACCACCGGAATTTTCCTTCTCAAAATCATTGAAAATATGTGGGTTTTAATTGACAAAATCTGAAAATCATATGACATTTTACCTTAGAACATTTAAGTTTCAAAATGTTGACTGTTTTCACCCCCTAAATATTTTTCCACCTGTGTCCTGCCTAAACTAAGTCAAAGCTTGAACTGCTGTCTTACGCCTTAAGGTATTTGCGTCGTCAGAGACTTAGCTCAGCTACTGTGCATGCGTATTTCAAATTCAAATTTCAACCTTGCGCCTTGCTTGAATCTGTGGATGGCGCCAACCAGATTCCTCGAGAACGTTTTGCTCAGCGCTTACAAATGCGATGTGTTGTGAAAGCGCAAAATGCAGAGTTGACCATGCCCTGTTCTCTTTCTCTCGCCAGTAAATAAAAAATGTTTTGTTGAGGGGGAAAAAGAACTAATTATTCTTTAAAGGAAAAATCGCAATGTCCAGAAATTAAAAGACTGAACAGTCTCTACTTACTTCACTTCGAACAAACGAGAGACCCACGGCGTCCAACATAGAACCCGTTGAAGTCCTACGCATCCGTTGAACTATCAGAGAAGGCTATATTAATCTAGATATGTGGGAAGGATTGTGAAAAAATACTGTCAAACCCTCACCTAAAAAAATGGTTGGCTTTAAATTAACATACCTTTAAGGGTTCTTATAGTTTAGATTCTACAAAGAAGCCATTTTCTTTGCCACAGAACCTTTTCTGTTTGTCCCTTTAATTCTTGTACATAACCTGGAAGTTGGTGGTGTAGGGTGTATGGTGTGTGCATGGCGGGGAAGTCCCACAGGCCATGCAGTTCAGGCCTGTTTCGGGACTGTTTTCCGACAAGTTTTTAGAGTCCTCAGGCGCCCATGGAATCTGCCCCTTTTCTAAATACCCATTTTGCATAAATCTAAATTCTAAACCCAAATTTTTTATATTGTTAATCTGAAAAATTAGGAACCCTTGGACCCTTTGTTGTAATTTTACTCAAAAAGGACTGAAGCATGTCAAATTTACATTTGTCTCATTACGCCTTCACCACGTCTCAGTTCATCAAAGCCTTCACCGCCTGTGTGCAGATCCCACCATTTTTTTGTAGAATTTATTGACATATAACACAACCAGAGAACTATAAAATGAATAAATACAGAAAAATAATAAAATTGATCCTAATTGCATAATTGATTTAACAAATTCCATAGACCTTAAACCAAACAAACAAACATTTATATGACAATAGATTAAAAACTCATTGTGAACAAACATGAAAATCCCCCCTCCCACACTGTCCATTTTCAAAGCTACGCACTTTACATAATGGTTAAAGCCCTTATTACATCGGCCTAGCTGTTTCTTTGAACAATGTTATTTTGGTAATGCTAAAAAATAATTTTAAATGAAGGAGCTTATAGTCTGTGAACAGAACTCAGAAAAGTAAACGGCTTCCTATTTTGTTATGGCCACACTAGAAGCGCCTGGCCGTTAAGCGAACACTATAGCGGTTAGATCGCGCCTTTATCATCACCGCATGTACGCACCAAATGGTGCATATTCGTCTCGGATTTGACCAACGCCCCGTGCCAAAATAGGCGATTTTTTGACATATTTTGCCATTTATCTGGAAAAGTAATCCCGGCACCCCCTATTTTTATTACATTTTCGAAAAGATCTCATCAAAACCCTGAACATAAGTGAAAATTAAAAAATTCTATCGAATCGTTTTTTCAATATAAGGCATAATGTGGTGCAAATTTGAATTTTCTCATAGACTACTGTAGTAACTTTGGGCAAAACATGCCCTTTTTAAACCATTCATAGCTCAAAATTTAGTACCGTAATTTTTTTTCAAGATTTGTTATCTACACACTTTAAAGTAACATATATGTTAATTTAAGCGAATTTCATCGATAGGTTCTCTGACGACGCAAACACCTTAAGAAGTTTAAGAACCACAAGATATTTCATGATCATGCTAAAATTTCTGTAAGTTCTAGCACCTTGTGGGTTAAAATGGGTGTAAAAGTTAAGGTTTTTATGTGTTAAGAATATGATTTTTGTGGGATCACATGACCTTGTTGAGGTGAAATTTCCCAAAACTGGTGCATTGTGGGATTGACTCAATACACCCTCTGATCGTCACCCATCCAAACCTTGCCAACACTGAAGGTCTGTTCTAATGGGTTATTCTAGATGAATCCCATATTGTTGTATAAATGCAAGAAGGTCAAAAGTGCTATAGCTGCCATGTGATACATTTGTGTGCTGCCATGTTTTAAGCTAACTCTATTATCTTTTCTGGAGTCAGTGGGTTTTGAAATGGTTCTCCAGGCAGCTGTGTTGCCCAAAGAACCATTTCAAGAGCCACTGACCAAAGACTTGCATAGTAGTAAGTTTGATTGGAATTTATGACAAATGGCAGCTATTACACTTACGACCTTCTTGTATTCACATGACAATATGCCTTCATGGAACAACAGGAATTGAATATGTGGCTCCCATGTGAGGTGTTGAATTCATCTGGAATAACCATGGTACGGTCATGATCAATGCATGGTTGTCATATGCAAAATGGTTGAAGCACATATGAAATATTAAAGGTGCTTGTTCCGATTTATGTGTATTGTGTTCTCTACTTGATATGAGAGCCTGGCACTTTGCACATACACCCCATCAAGTACCGTGGGAAACAAACTTGCTGTTTTGATGGTAGACGCAATAATGCATATTGCAAAGCCCTATTCAATACTGTGCTAATATTGATGGTTAACCACAACAATGGCGGTTTTTTGTTTATAGATTGGGAATGCAATGGATTTGAGGGCTCAAATTTCAGGATGACAATGAGAAAAATACGGCTTTTCATCTGATATCAAAATCGATACTACTTCCGGGTAAATCGGGGGTTCCAAAGACGATCGGAACATGCTCCTTTAACTCAAAGTGTTTAATTTCCTATCAAATAATAGTCTATGACTTTTGAAGAATACAGATATATTTTACACACAAAAAATATCATACCATGAAACATATATATGAGCCTTAATAAGAGGCTATAGACATCCAGTAATTTTTAGCCTAATTTTTTGGTTTGCCATAAACTTTATAATCAACAAATGTGTCTATTACATAAATATCACAGATTGTGACCAAAGGTCACAGACCAGTCAAACAGGGTGGATGCCGAGGGAATCAACTCCGGCGTGTGTTTTCATGTGTTTAATGCCATGATCTGTGGTCTGCTAATAAATCCACTCCAGAGTGGTTTTATTATAAAATCAATCTGCTTACCCATAAGAGTGAAAATTTTCACTGAAAATAAAGTTGAAATCCTCCATTCCCCCTCTCCAATGTAAATAATAACCACTCCCTTAAAGGGGGATGGCCCGATTTAAGGATATAAAGTTTTCATCTTGATAGATTGGCCTTCACTCCAAAACCCCATCTGTAAAGTTTCGCACCGATATTTCAACCCATTTTGATGAGAGAGCTAAAAACGTGATTTTGTAAGCCCCATAGAGTACTGTGTAAAATTAATATTGGTCGACCAAAATGGGTCACATATTTGCTCATAACTTCCAAACCAAACATCCTTTGGCGCTAAGATTTCACAGGGTAAATGAGAAAAATAGTAGCTTTCTTCCGATACCAAAATGTTGACCACTTCCGGTAAAATCTGGGGCTTCTGGGGACGAGGCTATTAGCGATCGGGCCATGGACCTTTAAGTAACATCTTTCACAGCGGGATGGATTTCAAATGGAACAGTCCATTGGGTAACTACATTTAAAAAATATACCCCCATGAAAGATTTATGTAAAGCCTTTAAGGGGAGTATGAGTTTTAAATGGAATGGCACAATACACTTTCAGTGAAAAAAAAAATAGTTAAGCTAATGTCCGGGGCAAGGAATCTATATCATACTTTGAAATTCAGTCAATTTAGCGTGATCCATCATCTGCCATGCACAGATATGAAGTGAACCATGTAATAGTATACTTATTATCAATAACTTCTGTCAAGTTTCAAGATAGGAGAGTTACTGAGATGGATACTGGACAAATATGCATCATTGGACAAACAAGATACACACTAAGGTTATTGATTCTATTGTGAACTATTGTGGAAAGATCTAGAAACAATATTTTTTCATACAACTGAAAATAAAAAAAATTGTTTAGTCAGTGGAACAAATAACATTTCCACAAAAAGTGATCCGAGTGAAATTTGACATGCTTTGCTACTCTGTCTTTACCTTTGCTCAAACTCTTCTATCACAAGAAGAAAAAAATCTTTACCCCGAGAGAACTATCTGCTTATTAGCTAAAATGAATGCAAAACTATTCTTTAGCCAATCAATGATATCACAAGAAATGTAAATTATTTTCAGGCACGCCACTTTGGGGGAGTTCTAGTTGATTACAAATAAATCCAAAGAGATGATTTTATCTCTATTTTTTCAGTGTAGGAGGGGCAGTTTGGGGACATGTTTCTGTCCTCTTATGGGAGACATGCTCCGGTGCTCTTACAGATGATATGGTCTGATGGGGACATTTCGGGGTTCTGGGGAGATGCACATCAACAAATAATTTCAAGTACATCAGTACAAACTTTTTGTGTAATAAAACATTAGTTTGCTTAAAGCAATACCAGCACATTTTTTGAAGACTGCCCCCAATTTTCAAAATTTGAAATTTTTGCACTGTAATGTTGGCAATTGTAAACTATACCTGCGAATGGTAATGATCAAAAGTATTTGTCATAAAAGAAGCAATTTTGTAATTTAGAATTGGCATATCCGATTGTACTTAAAGGCCGAGCTGGAAAATGGAAACTTCAAATTTATGTCCGTCCACTGAGAAATAGTGCCACTTCACTAACTTCTAACTTGACTAACCAACTGAACAACTAATGGATGAGCATAGACATGTACTTGGCGCAATTTCCTGGCTATTTCATATTTTGTGAAAGGACGTTTCCAGCAACCATTGAATTATTATAGGAGATCTCCGATTTTAATTATTCTCATTACAAAATTCCTTCTTTTGCGATACACAGACAAGTTCGAGCTTTACCATTCACAGGTAGAGTTTACTAGCCAATTACCTATGCAACTGTGCAAAAATCTAAAAATATTTTGGAAAATTGGGGGCACCCTTCAAAAAATGTGTTGGTATTGCTTTAATTTCTGTCTATTTACTGGTGTTCATGTCTTTTTCAGCCTCTGTCTAGAAATTGAGTGGGGCCTCAACACAGATGGGGAGGTGGGGGCAAGCTCTGGTAAAAAAAAAGTCAAGTGGGGGATGGGCCAAATTTTGGACAGATGAGGGGACCCCAGTTCCCCCAAGGTTCCAAAATCTCATTATTAAAGGGGATGACCAGATTTAAGTCAATAAATTTTTCATCTTGATAGAATGGCCTTCACCCCAAAACTCCACCTGTAAAGTTTTGCACCGATATTTCAACCCATTTTGAAGCGAGAGGTAAAAATGTTATTTTGTAATCCCCATAGAATAATGTGTAAAATCAATATTGTTCAACCAAAATGGGGCATATTTTCACTCATAATATCCAAACCAAACATCCTTTAGCCCTAAGATGTCATAGGGTAAATGAGAAAAATAGTAGCTTTCTTCTGATACCAAAATTTTGACCACTTCCAGTAAAATCTGGGGTCCCTGGGGAAGAGGCTATTAGCGATCAGACCATGGACCTTTAAGAAAAATATAGCCCGAGTGTAGTAACACCTGACACAACTCTGGCAGACTAAATGTACACACACACACACATAAATGCACAGACAAACACATGCGCATATAAACACACAGAGGTCACACTCAGGCAGTGGTGTGAAAATGTGATTTGGAATAGCACCACAACCCAGCAAAATTCAATAACAAGAGACCAGCGGCAATAGTTAGCATTTATAATTAAACCACGGACCTGAAATCGTTACATAATTATGGGCCCATCTTGCACGGTGATCTAAAAATAGAGTAATAACAAATTTGGAAAGATCCAGCAATGATGGCTAAGTTAGAACTAGCTGCAGTGAATGAGCAACGTCCATTACAATTACCTATTACCAAAAAGATACACTATGTATTGCTTAATTACAGGCAGTGGAATATTTTTGTGGTATTATATGTTTGAGATTTCTACAGTTTTAAAATTTTTGTGGTTTAATTCACAGTTTGTTTAATTCACAGTTTCCAATAGCTATACACAGTTCCCAACAGCTATACACAAATAATATATGTCAAAATATTTCCTGGGTTTATAAGTTTATTATTTCTGAACTGTTAGAAGCTTGAAAATTAAAAACAAAATTGAACATTTCTTTCTATACAGTTAAATTATAAGGCAAAGCTCACATTAAATCAACTTGCTATCAAATAATGGTGGAAAAATATAACTAGATTCCAATTTCAAAATCAAGTGCAGATTACGCATGTAGTCTTGCACAAGACTGCAGCCTTCCCCGAAATATGAACAGACTTGGTTCAAGTCTACATCTAACCTACGTCACATATGAAATATATCCAGAGAGGGTCCTCTGCATGAACTCATACCAATAATATGTCAACATCCATAATACTTTATACTCATCATAAGGAGGCTAGCTAGACTTGTTATATTCCCAGCTACTCAAAAATTAACTTTCCATGAGGGAAAAAAGCAAGTTCCAAATTGGGAAATTAATTAAGTTGGCACAATGGACGTTTAAATTAAAAGGCAGCCTCATTTTACTTGCATCACAATTAGGATGGTGTGGTTGTGTTTTGATGACTCAAACTGCAATAATTTTTTGTGAAAAAAATAGGTAACATAATAAAAATAAATTATGTATGTAACACATGGTAATAATGGTGGTAAATATTGAAATGATTATTATCATTAATCATTATCATTATAATCACTATCATCATGTCAAGAAAAAGGCAATGAATACTTTTATTACATGCTCTAAACTGCCTATAGGCAATTATTTTGTGCACAGAGCAAAGCCGATGTTTTGTTTTGTGAAGGCAAGCGTGCATTTTCTCAAACCGACTGTGATACCTATGCGCCAAAGATGTCAGATGAGCTAATAAGATGAGGTGTTCTCTTGAAGGAGCACTACCGATCCTTAGCTAGGACCTTAGCACTTATCCTACAAATCCTGAAATTTTGGTATCATTAAAATTTCATATTTTCCTTGTCTCATCTGCAAAATATTTTGGTCAATTTCTTTCCCATTATGATGCTATCAGCTAAAACAGAGAATATTTACAGTTACTGGAATTTATGTGTACACTCAATTTATGAGCTGTTATAGGCCTAATACATGCAATTACTGCTCACTTCAAAATGACAGGTCCAGGGCCCTACGCAGGATTATTTGGAGTGCGGGACTTCAAAAAATTTGACTTTTTGCAAAAAGTGGATTTTTTTTGTTAAAGTGAACCTTACCCCTCCTAAAGTGGACTTTCTTGTCAATTTTTTTCTCAATTTTGGGCTTTTTTATCACAAAATTCAGCAAAAAAGTAGACCTTTTGCCCCTTTAGTGGACACCCCCTTTGTACGGGCCTGGACAGGTCAGATTGAAAAGAAATTTTGGAATTACATTTTTATGATGTAATTGGGTAGCACTTTTAATTCATACACACCCCCATGTAATCGCTGCAGTGCAGTAGAGATTCAGCTCTGAGCTCCATCTTTTCGACAGAACCAAAGAAGTCAATGAACCTAATTTTTTCTTTTCTTTAACTTTCTGCACCCCAACACTTAACACTATAAAACAAGTAGCCTCCTCAGGCACCAACAGCACCACCCCTGACAAAATATTTTACCACCTTGCTAATGATTAGCTTACACGTCTACCAGTAGCCATGAATATGAAACGACAACATCCCTTTAACCATTTAATTGGCAATCAATGAACGTGTCATTGTTTTAACATACATCTAGTGAGCGTTGAGTTGTTATGCCAGGAATCTCCCATCATTTCACACACAGTAGGGTCTCTCCGAGTCTTGGCACATGATGAAATCTATTTTTAGATTTTCTCTAGTCAGGTCAATACAGTTTGAATCCACATTCAATCCTGCAGGTCTCATATAAATCATGAGCAAAATCGAACGAACGAAGGTGCAATATGCAAAATGTGCACTGCAGACTGTAGATGTATGGATGACACATGTCGAAAGGTTCATTATGGCGGGATATTAAAGATGCATTTCATGATCTCGGTACATTTCTATGTTAATGAGTCAATAGAGATCCTCGAAAAACAATTTTCAGTGATTCTAACAGTGCATGACACAAACAAACTTCTTTACAACATCTTTAGACCATATCGAAAAGTGCGCCACTGCTTAATATAATTAACCTTAGTTGGGTCACCTGTATAGCGCTATACCAAAGCACAGAAAGCTTGCACCTGAGTCAAATTATCCAATTACATTTCATTCCCATTTTGCTCATAATAATTTCATAGACACTTAGTACAATTTGTATTGCAATAGATCAAAGTCCATATTAGCGAAAATGTCAGTGGTTTAGTTCTGACATCGTCTTTAAAGATACTGACATTGCTGATATGCACAAAGCAAAACCAGACTTCTTCAAAACATTTCCCATCCATTACATCGTTCCATTATACCGTTTTGCTAGTTTCGATCGATCGTGTTTTACATTCAATTCACATGGAATATCGCAACCTCGTGTCACGGCGCATCGGATTTCCACTGATTGTACATGCACGACCCCGTGCAGTAATTGGTTGGAATAGATCACACGACATGAATTATGCATGGTGCAGGGTGGTGTGACATCGTAATTAGCACGACGTGCCTCGTTTTGTTGGTGGTTTGGGGATTCTTTTGCGTGTGTATGGCAATGGAGTAGCGGTGCCCGGCGGCAAACCTAGACTCCTTTATAAATATTGTTGAGTGTCCGGTAAAAGTGTGTTCGTGCATGAGCAAGTATTTGAATCAAAGTACTCCAAAAACTGCTGTGTTTGACTGTTTGTCCATCAATGGACAGAAAACACAAAATAACAATTTCTTCAGAAGTAGACAAATCTGTGCAATACGACTAGGCAGACAAATTTATGGATCACAAAAAGCCTCTTGAACTGCAAAAAGCACAAAATAAAAACCTACAATTACAAATATTGACAGATATCTATAATACCATGACCACACCAATTTTTCATTGTTGTTTTTACTGCAACATTGTTAAGAGGATAGCAGCGAGAATGCGAGAGAATAAAAAAAATGTGGAAAAAGAAGCATTGTTTTACGCTATAAATCAAGATAGATAGTTACTATTCCTTATAATACATACACAAAATAGTGACAAAAAATGAAGCATTTGAGTTAACTTGTCATACCGTCTCCTTCAAATAGACATACAGCGATGGTATCTCAAAATCTACACAAAACAGTAGATTGTAGTTTACACCAGTACAGAATAATCAAAGATCTATCATGTTTGTGTTTTGAGGTCAAACCGTACCGGTCATGGCACACAATATTACGCTTTGAATCAAAAATATTCACAGAGAAAGGCTTCTTAGGATCTCAAGTCGGAATTTTGATACGCACTATAGAAATTACAGAATCAGACAGAAAGTACTGCCTTGTCTTACTACACAGATACACTTGCAGGTTATGTTAGCACATCCACACCATTAACAAAAATACCAAAATAAACAAAACAATTTTGATGATTTTTTTGATGTTTTGGATCAGCAAATTGCTGCTTATCTCTTTAACTACTTATATGTTTAAATTAAGTACACAATTTATAACAAGGTCGGGTTCTGGAGAAAGCTAACACGACAAGTAAGCGCTGTTAAGTTAATAAGGTGAGACCCAGACTGGTATGCAATTAACATGAGTTCTACCACCTCTCTTAGAGTATCTCTGATTGGCTCATTTCATGATATAACATCATATAACCTAAATCAAAATAGACCTTCTAAGTATCTGTACAAATATTCAAGCTTTTCTCACAATGTTTCTGATTGGCTAAATACATCACACAACCCAACATATAACCAATAAAATTGACCGGTTTGGAAAAACAGGGGGTGGGTATTATGAGTAAAACTGAATGCATTTGAACTCTGCCAGAACAGTTCCACAAAAATCCCTAATACCCATCTGTATCAATACCTGTTATTGATGAGTGCGTTCCTCAAAATTGAAATGCTGACGTCAAACGGGTAAATTTTTTTTTTTCGCAGATGGAATTTTTCACCTGCAGTGGCTAACATGTACTCATTCAGGTTGATGAGGTAAAATGACAGCTAAAAATATTTGCCGATTATATGAGTAAAAGTGAACCATGATTGAGGTGTGCTTTCAAGCAAAAGGAAATTAATGGCTGACAATGTCCCATAATTAGCTCTCGCTCGTTACATTAATGAAATATAATGGAGCAGAAATTTACGTTGTGACCGCTTCTCATGAATCTAAAGTGGCATTTTGAGATTTCTGTCTGTAGTCACGGCAAAAAATTAATAAATTGGCGAAAATCTTCCATCTTCTACTTCTGAGAATTCCTCTTATGGATAAATAAATAAAAATAATAATAATTTGCAATCTAAATCCCTCCCTCCTTTCTTCCTGATAGAGGGTTAAAAATATTAGCATCCATGACCAAATCATTTTTGGGTGAAAAGCCTCCCTCCACATTTTTCAAGAACATGCAGATGAGAAACAAAAAATTAAATGAAGCCTTGCATGTATTTCAATATTTGAACACAACAGCAGTATTTGGATGAATAGCATGATTACGAAGGTAATACTCGGAGGACCGTTGTAAATCAGCACAGGGTATTTTACAAGACTCCTTCAAGCTATTCATATTTCACCATTGCGAACATCAGGTATTCTCTATAGACGACATCTATCAGCTGATTACCGCCATGCCTAGAGGGTGTATTGAGTCAGTCCCACAATGCACCAGTTTTAGAAAATTTTGCCTCAATAGGGTCATGTGATCCCACAAAAATCTTATTCTTAATTCATAAAAACCCTGACTTTTACGCTCATTTTAACCTACAAAGTGTTAGTACTTTTCGCATGATCATGAAATGTCTTATGGTTTTTTAAACTTTTGGAACACTTTTTATCTCTAAGTACTGACATGTGTTTAGTACAGTACAGTATAGGCACATTGCAATGCATTGTGGGATTGATTCAAAACACCCTCTGCACCATGCTTGAAATTCATTAAAATCTTAAAACAGCCTCAGCAGTAGCACTTGTGTAAAAGATATTTCTTTCGAGTCTGAGAAATTTTCCCGAAACCAAGAAATCGTCTGTTTACAACATAACATCATGCCGTAACCTGCAAATTCATTAGTTCCAAGTGCTGAAACTTAGCGTTTATAATGCTTGTACTTTTCAGTCATGCTGAATTCTAATGCTACAAAATATGAAATTATTAAAAAATTCACAAAAAAGACACTGCACAAACAAAATGATGTAGTCTTCCAACTGGCACATACCCTTGAGGACTAGGTCAAACTCCAACTAATTTACACCTCACAAAAACGTATTCACATTCCAGTTCATGACAAGCTTGTAATGTGGTTTCATTACCTACTCCAAATTCTAGAAGAAAAAAAATGACACTCAATTTTTAGAATAAAGTGATTAAAAAAGTTACAACACAAGGTGGGAAGCGAATCCTATTTGATGACGTAACTGGAAACTTGAGTGAAGTTAATTTGTGTAAATATGCTCAAAAAGTAGACATTTCAGAGATTCTGTGAAACAAAGACTCTGTAAAAAAATAGAGGAGATTCCACATTAACAAAAAGCTCAAAAAACTGTGAAAATGACCAAAATGGCTCTAAATCAGGGTGAAAATAAATAAAATTGTGTAAATCTGACATCTAGAGCAACAGAAAAGCCTGAATTCCGGTACAAGCCTGCAAATTCTCATTCCTGGTAAAAAACAAGGGCATAAGTACCAAACTTGGTTGAAATCATCCCTATTCATTGAACTAGTGTTGTTTTATGTTCTACTTATTTCAGGTTAGATTCTAAGACTCTGGTAAAATGTGATAGATTTGTAACCTCAGTAGTAGTGTAATCGAGTTTGGGTTGGTGCACAGTTGGATAGGAATTTGGCAGTCTCTCACAACATTTACACAGGTATAAGATCTAACTTTTTCTATTAAAATGCCATTTTTATTGTTCAAGTAAGTATTTTGGGTTAATATTTCCTGAATTGATTAAAATATGCCTCCATTCTGAGGTATTTGGCAAAATATTCCAATGTTAAGATTTTTGAAAAAAAAAACTATTTTAGGTCAGATTTGCTTGCAATTGGCTTTGGAGTGTCACCCACTTCTGAACCATTTGGTCAAATAATTACTAATTTGAAAAATGCACTCTTTTATAAAACTAAAATTGGCTAACAAATTCTACCATACCCCAGGACTGGAAATGAGATCTTTTTGTGACAAGCTCAAATCTATAATATCACTTTTGTGCTCAGTTCACAAAAGTTCAACAATATACAAGTGATTAACCCTGGTATACTCTCAAAGGTAAATCCTATATATGATGCCCTGAATACACAAAAAGCTCTCCTTTAGTCTCAATGCCAAATACACAGTTCTATAACCTCCAAGCACCAGTGTACCAAGTTATCACCCAGGGTATGATATATCATAACAAAAATACAGAAGGTCAACTTCATGGTTACAATTGCGGGCCACAGACTGTGCCCTGGGGCAACCCAGATTCAATAACCAGTTTGAAGTGCATATTCAAAATGGGAATTTTTGTGAGATTTTTTATTTTTTTTTTTTTTTTGCAGTTTACTTCAGAAGCAGAAACTTTAAAGCTCACAAGAAGATTTTTCACTTTTGTCCTATAGGGTTTAATGTGTAGCTCTGTGAAACCACAAATTACACCAACCACAAAATTGCTCAAAGTTATAAAATCACGAAAAATTATTATCACTAAAATATCCCAGTATAAAGTATTTCCCATTCTCTACCTACTGATGCCAAAGCATGTAGTGAGATACTACTTATTAAGAGAGCATCTCAAAATAAACATCTGATGAGAAGCCGTGTGAAGTCTATCATAACATATGGGTTGATGTGCCAGGCTTAGAACTAACAACGGTATGTGACACAATATGTTTTGATTCACTTTAAAGTGTAATTGCCTCTACCTGTTTATTAAGGTCTGCTAGTCAGCGGTGTTATTACTGTTAACAACAGCCATACTAAAACCATCACTTGCCTTTTCTTTACATTTTTAGATCAGATTTTCCACTCAAATGAAGCCTTAACACTGTGTTTTTTGCACTGCATTCACATTTCGAATTATCAACATGCTTTAATGTGACCGTCATAGTTAAGGATTTAAGATTACGATTTTCAACCATTTTGGGACCGAGCAAAATAGTTATTTCCCAGTACATAAATGCCACTGGTTAACAGAAGGGGGTAAAATACAATATCTTATGCAATTAACCCACAGGTGTGTGTGGCATGGAATTGACACCTAAATATGTCCAGTTTAATGATCTCAATATAAGTTAGAAGTAGGCAAGGTTACACAGACATTTGTTTTTATGCTTATTAAAGCATAATGGCACATTTCTGCATCATTTCCCTGACAGGTAGCAACTCTGAGCATACCTGTAGTTGTGTCATCTAAAGCAATTCTGTGACCATGGAGAACATAGGTGAATTTCTCTTCTCTAGCTGAAGGTTAATGAACAAATTTAGTGAGGATGTACCTTATGAAAGTGTGGGCGGAATCCAGAAGGGGGCAGAATCCATGGGGGGGGGGGATTCCATAATACAGCTGTCCAAAATGAGAAATGCTTGGATTGCTGCAAAAGGGTAAACAAAGTGTATGTACTACCTGCAACGTATGGTTAAAGAGATAAAACACTAAACTTGTCAAATGTCAAAGGTCATCACCAGTGGCTGTGGCAACTTCTCCACCAAACCAAATTGCTTGATTGACAAATAGGTACAACTTTATCCCTAACTGCTTGAAAATAAACTGAGCAAGTATGTTTTTACATCTTGACTCATCCATCCATCCATACATTGCTATTTCATACAATAGATATTATGCAATCTGTCCAACAATGATAGACCTTCTGCTGCTGGAGTGCATTGTTCATTAACAAAAACATCTGATGTTCCATGACAAACCATATTCAAAAACACTCAATTTTTTTCCTGATATTTTGAATAACCACAATTGGATGATCCTCAACACAGGATGGAGCAGGACAATCTTGGCAATAGCTATTATCAGTAGCAGTTCCCTTGAGTTTCTATGAGCTGTTATGACATTTTCTAACTGAGGATAGTCTGCTAGGCTTTTTTCCCCCTTTTCTTCCTTGCTCATAAAAAAGGCCCAAAGTGATGCCATTATGGACTACATGCCAAGGCAGTTAGCGATTGAGTTTATGAAAGATAGAAACTAGTTTGTTTCTTGTTACAGCTGCCTTGAGTCAGTTTTACTGTGCCTTTGAAAAAAAAAACACATGACAATATTTTTGGTCAATGTAACAACACGCTTGTCTGAAATTGCCATATAGGTTGCAGCAGACACATACGCCTCAGGCTGTGTTTAGGCCAGAAGAAGTTTTAAGAATAAGAGATGTCTTGAGTGTAAATATAAACCCTACATATAAGGCAGTGTACCTAGTAGTTTCTCCGAACAAATGGGATGTTATGTAAATATAAATACACCCCGCATGCATACACGCATGTTCCTAAACACACACTGTGACATGCACACACACACACACCACACCAGAACATCAAATGGTGATCTTCTCCCCTGACAAAATCGGATACTTTCAGGTGAGTACTGGTTGTAAGTCGGTCAAGTTAATAAATTCATTATCCCATAAAGGTACTTATTCATTTCAATGGTGGGATCCAAAAGTCCACTATATTCCATTTCTCTTCCTCCTTGCAGTGAGTTGTAGTGTGCACGTTTTTACCAAGCGTCAAGATTGCTGTCTTTGGCGTGGCATGTACAAATGCCCATCACTTGAATCAACAACATGCGTTTTACTGGTGTGACCATCCAATTCTCGAGCTATGTCACTGCACGGAGGGTAGGGAAAAGTCACTGTTTTGGGTAAACCAATCTTAATGCTCCTTAGGCCAGTACAGAGTTCAGAGTTCCAAATGTTTTAACTTTTGTTTTTTTGAAAAATTTCAAAATTTTCTATTTTCATGACCTTATACAGAATCAGCATGACATATGCAATCTAATAAGTCCAAACAAGCCTAGTCTTAGGTCAGTGGTTATTGAGATGGTCATTTGGGAAACCATCTCAGAATTCACCACGACTCATTATGGTGTTTCAACCTACATAAGAATCTACCAGGGTTGAAAGGATTTCACTATGAGGTAGAAAAATCTCAATTCCCTTGGCACAGTTCAGTACCTTTCATTCACCAATGTAGTTAGAAAATACACCCTTGGTTTTTTGGTATGATATATGATAACATCACACAAGGTCAGTTCATGTCAATGTATGTACAAGTACAAACCACTGAACTGTGTCCTTGGTAGATGAGCATATTGTAACTGATAGTGTTTATATACACTTGAGCCAAAATCTTTTATCAATATGATATGAGGCAGCTAATAGCTTTGCAACATCCAATCCAAACCGAAGTATCCTCTCACACTGACAGACAACAACTGACAGCTATGACACCGATACTCGTCTTCACTAAACAACAAAATACTAAAGAGGGGTCAGATATGGAGAATGGGTTACATCAGGACATGGTGTGGGTTATCGGAGGACATGAATCTAGTAGTGATGAGAACAAGGTAATGGCCATGCTGTCGTTTACTGATGAAAAGCTTTTGGCATGTGTCAAACATGTTGTTTCAAACATTTCTGTTGATTATACTTGATTCTACAATAATGCCCTCAATACAACGTTAGACTCAAAGGGGCACAAGAAGAGTTTATCGATACAAATTTCTTTGCATTTGAACTTGCTTGGTTATAGAACACTAACTGAGAATGTTTCATAGGTTGAAAGGGAAACCCTTTTAATTACGGCCAGTGAAAACTCTGACAGACACATTCATCAATTAGTTGATTTGCATAAACCGTCTGTAATATCGATTCCTAAAAAAAGCTCTGGGTTGAATGCGATATACCATGATGACTAAGCCTTATGAGTATTAATGACTGGTATGGTTCGTTGAACGTTCTAGACAACTAGGGAGCATTGAAGGAGAGACACAATTAGTGGAAAGCATTTCATCCAGAAGTAAATTTGGAACAATTTCATGCTTTGGTTGGGAAAAACAGAGCAGAAGGGAAAAAATACATTCTCCATTGTTTTCTAATTCTTCATGCATCTCTCAATTCATAATAATCTCTCACCAGAAGAAAAACATAGGAGCACTTAATATTCTACTATCTCTTAATCCTCAAAAATAGAGGATTACCCAGTGATCATCACAACAAGACGAGTAAGATTGAGGACAAGCATGAAAACAAATCATCTTCATTACGTAAATGTCAATTGCAAACCTCTCAGGTAAACTCAGCCAATACTAGCCTGGGGACAGGCTTCCAAATTCACCACCAAATACGTTCCTACTGATAATAAATAAATCCTATATGAGAAAAATATTTTGGTAGCTTTTAAAGTCATGTGGTAAAGTTAGCAATGGAAAGTATTAAAAATAAAGGCCTGCAAAAATTGAGAATAAAGGTACGATTTGGGGAACCAGTACTCTCTGTACGGCGAATTGAAAAACAGGCGATACCATTATTTTAAGTGGAAGAACGATACAGATTGTATCATTAACCCTAAACGGCCCCCAGAGCAATGAGAAGCCCACTACGATAAAGTCACGTTTCCCTGGTATCCGGCTCGGAATAATGTTCTCATTTGCATCTCGGCAGTCAACAACCTATTTTGGCTGTCGCGGCAATGACTCTCATTGGTACTCCATCTGCAGCTGGGCGTCTTTACCCGGAAAATGACGCTTTGTTCTTCGTTTTCCTAGTTGCACTGGTGTGACGTCATACAGGGAAATGATTGCCGATGCGCTTTCACGAAGTTATGTGCTTACGGTTTGCAACGCAGAAGGCGCTACATGCTTTTCATTAGGCGTGGTTGAACTGTGTAAACAAATGCCCATAGACATAGTTCGATTTCGATTGGTCGATAGCGCCACGTTTTCGCTCCAAGCTTATTTTGTTAATTTTTATGCATAAACGCGCATTTCATGACGTTAAAACCGGCAGCTGGACGTGCATTTAATAGCGCCACAATGCAAGACTAGGATTGTAGAGTAGTAGCGGCCCACTCCACAGACTGTGCCCTGAACTGCCTAAGCTACAAATTCAATTTCATTGCGATCAGTGGGACAGCTACGCATCCATGATTTTTATTATGATTATCACTGTTTTTATTGCATTCGCACGCGATGTTCCCTCGTTGCATCTGGGACGTCTTAACGGAAAATGGCGCGATGTTTTTCGTTTTATCTGGGAAGTATCCGGGAAAAGTGACTGCGATGTTTTTAGTTGCATCGGGGCCGTTCTTCCGGGAAAAATGACGCGATGTTTTTCGTGCATCTGGGCCGTCTTCGGGAAAATGATGTGATGCCTTGTGATGTTTTTCGTTGAATCTGGGCAGTTCTTCCGGGTAACTGACGCGATGTTTTTTGTTGCAATCTGGGCCGTGATTGACTTTACGACTACTTATTCATGTGCCTGCCGGGAAAAACGGCCGAGATGCAATGAAACGGCCGAGATGCAAAATTTGGCTCTCGTTTGATACGGGGCCCGTTACCCTTAAATAATAAAAAATAGATTGCCCCTTCGTTGCATTTGGGCCGTCGGTCGCAAAACGACCTGGTACGGGTTAGGGTTTTTAATAGTGACTATTATATAAGATCATGTGTACATATATCAAAAACCGGGTCAATACCAGATTGAGAAAAATCAACAAAAAAATACATCCACAATGTAGCTGGAATTGAAAATGGGTGGGGGGGGGGGGGGGGGGCAGCCAAATTGACCTTTGTCCCATTTAAACAAGATAGATAAAATGATTGAAGAGGATCATCTATCATAACAGTCAGGACCAGCCATATTAGAAAACAAAATATCAGCCCCACAATGAATCAAACTACAAACTCACTTGATACCAGCCCTTGGGTAGGTCTCATAAATCCTGCCATTAAAGAGCCTATTTAAATACACAACTCCCTAAAAATTAGCAGCAAGGACCAAAGTCCTTATATAATTAGGCGCCCTATCCTTCCCGCTAATAAATCCACATCACCAACAAGCCACTGCCATTATAGTTGCAATGATTTGGCTGTCTACCAAACGGACGGTGACTCGCTCAAGCAGACAGATATAAGATGGAAAACAAATATTATAGCTGTGTATCATGGCCGTGTTTAAGGCCCATGCAGCAGGGAGCAACAACCGTACTTAATATGACAGACAACTGATACTGTGCGGGTGTGTTGTGACGGCCTTCATTAACAGCCCATTACATCAGTGTGATCAGGCGTAAAGTTAAGGATACCATAATGCTATGGGTATGAGGTTTTGGTACTGGCGTGGCCAGAGGAAGGTTGCTTAACTTGAGGGATATTTAAGATGTATGTTTTAATTTAATTAGATGAAGTGACCGGATTGCAAAGCATAATTGGGTGGAATTACAGAGCCGCTTATAGTGGCTTTTAAAAGTGCAATTTGGCTTCTTGGTACGATTGGTAATTAGGATGGTTATTATCATTTAATTCATATTTATATAAAATCACTGAGTGGAGGGGGGGGATCAGAATTCAAACACTTTTGACAAATCCACTTTTCTTCTGCAGGGGTTTTCTCAACCACACAGGTGCTTCCAATCTTGGTCTCATTTCAGTTCCCTTCTAGATATTGAGTTGCACAACCTTTTTATTCTATGATAATTTTGGTATATAAAAATGTATCCACTTTTCAAAACTTCTCAAATTAAGAACCAGTTTTCTTGGTCTGGAGCCAAGATTCCCAAATGTGTAAAATGCTGCAAAATTGGTACGGGTAATAAAAATGGAAAATTGGTTTATTGAATTCGGACTCAAAATTTGTCATCTCAGGAATTTAGGTCCCATTTTCAGTGATGGTGTTGGTATAAAGGGTCCTATTTACAGGTCTTCAAGGTACACCCCTACACTAAACTAATCTTTTCCATGTCCAGAGTAAATAAAATGAAAATGCTTGGAGATAATTTAATTTGCACAATCTTGAAAAATTAGAGACGGTCCTCCTGGTTCATTCATAAACTTGTCTGATCATGGGATATGTGGACAATAGAGATTAACCGATATTTTGTATCGGACATTGGATCGAGGGCCGATTCTGCAAAATAGGCAAAAATCGGATCGTAAAAATATATCGGAGCATGTGATTCTAGTATTATGTACTGATGAAGAAGGGACTCAGTAAAAGGGATTTTTCCAGTGTTTAAGTAGAAGAAAATGAGACAAAAGCTGCTGCACAAAAAGTTAACCTTATCATCTGAAAATTCCTCATGGAACTTGGTAACACTGGAACCACAAACAGAGTTTATCAATATATCACCACACTCATTGTTGTTTTTGCACGACATCTGTAATGTTCGATTGGTTAGGGCTAAACTGATATCATATTTGTAGCTAATCTTCTCTGCAGAAACAGAATCATTTGCCTATTGTCATTTATTTCCATTCATATTACATTTTTTAATTGGTAATTCATTGGGACCAGATCAAAACGGTTATTATTTAGAAAATAGTTCCAATTTGTCTAGCTTACATGAAGTAATTAGTGCCCAACTGGAGGCTGGGAAAGTTTGCGGATTTAATTTTGTTATCCCGAAGCTTAATTAGCAGGGTCAGAGAAGGAGTGTATGTATGACAGGGAAAGTGCAACTGAACAAAGAGCAGTGTTGACGTCAGTTTCCATCAATTAGGAATGCTATGTTTACAAATTTATATCAGTCGTAAAAATGCTATGTTCAGCATTAATTTCACACCTGGATGTTTGACAAATGTTCTTTCACAAAACCGTTGTTGAGACATCCATTAGTCTATTCATTTGTGATTAATGAATAGAGATGTGTTCCATGTACAACACATATAAATTAAAAATTGATTTTTGCGAGAACAAGGTTTGGGCCATTATCAAAAAATCTTCCCCCCAACATTATTGCAGCACCTTATGGAAATTTAACTTCTAGAAATCTTTCGTCTGGTAATTTCTGTGATGTACTTAATGCCTTGATGGTAATAAAAGGCTATCCTTTTAATATTTCTGCTACCTCTGTGGAAGAGTTAGGTAAATTATATGGGGAGTATGAATTTAAACTGGAATCGCCCCCTTTGGATAACATATTTTTTTTTTTTTTTTAAAACTCTACATTCTGTGGTAAACTGCATTAAGTCCCTTTCAGGGAGAGTATTGATTCCAAATATAATAGCCCATTTGATCACTTCAATTAATATCACACTCCCTGTAGAAGATTTGGGTAAAGTATTCCACAGAAGGTTGGTACGATTTGAAATGAATTTAAAATGTAACTCATGCTGCAACAAATAATAAAAAATGGGAATTTATTATATTCTCAATACTCTAAAGTTTGATTTGCATGGCAAGAAAAAAGTCCTTGTAAGAGTACGAAATTTATTTGTGGTATTAAGGGAGCCTTTGCAAAAAAATTAACAAATACCTAGAAGTTAGCGGTTTTCTCTCCTTCGTGCTCACTATAGAGGAATATCTGCTGTCGACCAATCAAACAAATATGAAATGAGCTCATTAATATGCATGTTTACCATTCAACAGTTTGCAAGAGTAATACTTGTGTCCACCACTACTCCACCCCCAAAGTTGGTTCATCAAATTCCAGACTTGTTGTTCTGGTCAAGGTTCTAATTTTTTGGTCAAAATGTTTTTTCGGGAGACATACATACATACATCACACATACAACGGCAGTACTGTAAGCAAAACATTAATGTGCCTCCCAGGTAGGCTGGCGGCCCCAAAAATTACTCAAATTGAATTTATTTGTACAGTAGTCACTTGTCTACTAAACTTTTATTCAAATACAGAGATGTAACTTGGTTTTAGTCCATTCCATCATCACTATCTTATGTTAGCATGTCAGTGTTTCAAATTAGAATTACGATTCGGATTAGGATTTTACAGGCAGTATAGTACAAAATGAGACTAAACAAAATGCGAATTAATGAAGTGGCAATAAACCATCATAGACGGTTTTTTCTAATACATTTCCTGGGAGTCAATTATTTGACAAGAACATTTTTACCGGTTTTAGAATTACAGCATTCTATCTGGCAAACAATTCTGATGTGATGTGGACCCACCCCCTAAACTGTTGTCATATAAACAGCGTGCTTGTTTCATACATTTGGGTTTCATCTCATTTTGTTGTCCTCATGACCCAATTCAGAATAGTTCATTTTCCTAATAAGTGGTTTCCATCCTAGAGTGACACACATCTGCCCATTTCCCCCTATAAACACGTCTTATAAATTCCCAACATAGCCTCTTGCTCGCAAACATTACTATGCTCTTAAAACCTTATTCTTTTCACACATGGATTCCACATCAGTCACCTACTTAAGACATCTTAGGGATAGGAAGAGCTAAACAACTGACCATACCAATTGTTTTATGCCGTGATAATTCCATCTTCATCCCGTCTTAGCATTCAAGGCACACCACCCCGAGGCCGCTTTGATACAAATGACACGGTTTTCTACTTCTGTCCAAACATCTCCCATTTCGCAGGAGACTTTTGACTTTCACACTCTTCCTTGAGCCCATCTTCACTATTTGCATATGAAGAGTTCATCGTCGGCAAGATATCCCCCACATGTGTCTGCCCGTCACCTCTGACCTCAAAATGGTTTCCATGGCAACTCCAAGAAAGCAATAATGCAGTCCGATTTTCACATACGACGCTAGTGGGGCATCCATTGTGCCCCTATTCCTAGCTCCGCAGAGATGAGACCAAGGAAAGGAGAGATGGAAATTGATCTTGAGAAAAGGAAGTTGATCTTGTACATTTTAGAATTGCATGTCATCCCCGTATAATGAATTTAACTCTAAAAAAAATTCACCGTCAACTAGATTACCATAAATAATAGTTACTCAAAAACAAAAAAACAAAACAAAAACAGGCTAAATCACAAATCAAAGCAGCAAACAAAACTGGAATCTGGTTTATCTTATTACCATACAGCGGGCTATTTTCGGTGGTATCATTTTCTTGAAATTTTACATTTAATTAACCATTTTCAGTTAAAGTCCCCCACCCAATTGCAACTATATTTTTCTCTGTTTCCTAGAAAGAGGCCATCACCCAGTCATACTTTAATTCCAAATTCATTTGAATCCGATACCATTTTATTATGAAGCGACACTGTGTGTATTCCCATACCCCATATAGAATTGTTACAGCTCCTTTTCTAGTTACCAATAAGCAACTCATATTTATGCCTGTAGCATCATAATGGGAGCGAAGTCATGTCATTCAAAAAGATTTTGGCAGATGAGATGAGAAAATACAAGGTCTCTAATGACACCAAAATCGCAGGTTTGATGGTGTGAAAGGTGGGTTGAGGCTGAGGCTGAGGATGTGGCAGAGCCTCTTTAATTTTAGTGTTTTTAATGGCTATACATGAAACGTGCAACAAGATAGTTTCGGCATATCAGGTGTCTCCTCCTAAAAGCAAAATAGCTGATTTTTGCCCTGCTGTAAGCTTTCCATCAAAAATAATCCCCATCGGAAAGGAGTCCGCTGAAAAAGTTTCTTATACAAAAATTGTGAATTTTCTAATTCGTTAGGGGCACATACTAAATTCAGCCTATTTTTCTATTGAAATCTAAGTAATCAAATCCCTTTCTCCCTTTTAAGACTTTCTGTAGCCAATACGGGTAAGAAATCTATTGAGTGGTCTCATCTATATAAATTATATTATGACCACAATATTTTGGGGTGCCCTCAAAATCTCTCGTTGCACCTTTAAACTCATTGGCTCATAACCATACATCGCGGCTCTTTTAAGTTCAATGTTATGATTTATCTGCAAAAAAGCATGAAAATAATAGTCTTGTGGAAATTTCTCATTACACAGTATGTATTTATCATTTAGGCATTACCTTGTAGAACTTGAAAAACAAACTTGTTCCAGGCGTGGCATTGGGTTTGTTTATATCAAAGTTCAAGGAGTCTTACTGGACTTAAATATGACACTAAGATAATCAGTGACCACAACCAACCAGCCTAGTATAGATTACTTTAAGACCTTTGACCATGCCCACAGTAGTTTACCATACTTCATGCATGCATGCAGATCTGTACTCAATGAAGAATATGAATAACTTATTCGATTAGGGCAGTTGGCCGTCCACTAATAAAAAAAAATATTTAACATATCGGTTTGCTTTAACACTAACATTCAGTAAGAATTAAGAAGAGGAAATTAGGTTTGGTTAAGATTGTTTTGATAGATTTTGATTTGATTTTATTAAAAGCCTTAGATGGAGTTTCGCAGGGAACATATTTAATATGACATCTCCTAATTGCAGATTCATGTACAACATGTGCTTGATGGGGGGAGAGCTTAACCATAATCAATACCAAGTCATCTACTTTCCCTCTGCAACTTAATTGACTTCGATTTAATCTACTCAAATTCTTCCTCCTAAACTCAATAAACGCAAGATCGGCAAAAACAAGATTGGAAAAAGTGCAGTTTTCCTAATGGGACAATAACAACATCTTTTTGCCTGTGTTATCTCCATAGTTAAAGGTGCCCTACCATGGCAGAGCTGAGATCAAGAAACTTTGTTGAGTAATCATTTTAGAGTGGATAAAGGTGGCACCGAGAGCGATTTCACATATTAAGGTGTCCCTAAAAAAATTGAAAGTTCTAATTTGCTCCGATGTAAAGCTTTCCATCAAAAATATTCCCCATCTGAAAGATTAGTTGAGAAATGTTCTTTGGTACAATAAAATGTGCAATTTCTAATTCGTTAGGGAGGCAAATACGAAATCAGCCCTGTTATACAGTGAAATTCAGCAAAAAAGTCAAAATCACTTTATTTCTCTCTTTAAGACATTACTGTACATAATACCAAGGTAAGCCATCTATTGAGTGGTCTAATCTACTTTGAAATTACTATTATGGACCACAAGGTGGGGTGGCCTCAAAATCTCTAGTTGCCACCCTTTATGCTTGGCTGCATATCTGTCCGCATGCCATCTGCCGGTTACATAAGCCCACAAAACACATTGTGTTGTGGATTGAAAAAAAGTACAACTTAAGATTAAACCAGAGGTGCTTTGAATCAATCCCATGATGCATGCAATGTTCCTATATTATACTGTACTCAACTCTGTCAGTACTTAGTGCTAAAAAGTGTTCCAAAAGTTCAAAATCCCCCTACTTCATATCATGCTAAACATTCCTTCAAGTCCTAATGCTTTGTGGGCTAATGAAGCCAAAATCAGGGATTTTCTATTTGTGTTAAAAATGCACATTGTTATTCGATTTTGTATTATAACTCCATACACCCCTGTTAATAAACTCATCAAATGCAAAGCTAACACAATGGAAGCACTCATTATCTAACCTCGATCTTCCACACTTCCTATTTTCACTGCTTCAATAGCTATTTCAGTAACCATAACAACGATTCATTTGAGGGAACCACTAATCTCATGTTTGCACTACTGGAAATTTATTTTGTTCGTCCTAAATTGTGGTGATAAAAAAAGCAAATTTGAAACTGAACTTACAGAACATATTGCAGATGCTACTCAGTGTAACTATTAGACTTCATATCCACCGACTGCAGTGGTTAATAGTCCTTGAAGTTTATGCAGTAGCTGCATATTGAGCAAAGTTTACCACTACACAGCCGTTTTCTTACTCAACGTGGTAGCATATCGGGCGTACACCATGTCGACCGCAGCAGCTAATGTCGAGAACAACAAAGGGGTTAATTGTGAGGCAGTAGCTGCAGATAGGGCTTGCAAGTACACAGTGATTAGGTCATACAATGATGTGGCTACTATGCTTTTACCCTCCCCAATGGATACCCTGGTAGTTCACCACTAGGTGGAGAGAAGGTGGATTTTGTGTTGTGTAAGACAGTACCGGAGGGAGACAGCATTTTGAGAGTGGATGAAAATTCATGAATGAGGGCGCGATACACTTGTCTCTGTTTGCATTTTTCATACGTTTTTAGGAAATCATGACGAAATTCCAATCGGCCATCATCAACACCCTCATATTCCCGCACATTTAATAAAAAATGCAAATAATGCAAAAAAGATCTAAAAACAAAATTGGGCCATGAGACCACACCTTACCGCACGCACTGAGCGCCAGTGACCCACGTAGCTTAATACCACGACGGGGAGACAGCCGCTGTGTACACACTATCCGTTATGCGGCAAAAACAACACAGAATCCTGGCGGCAGTGCAAAGTCGCGTGGGTAGGTAACCATGTCTACTCGGTGGAGCTAATTGGTAACTCCCATGAGAAATTGGCTTGTGTATATTAATATCATCCCTAAAGAAATAGTTTTAAAGGGATAAAGCAGCAATGATGTGAGAGGATTAAAATATGGACATGCTATTTATTAGCTTAGCTTATAAATAAGAGACAAATGTGTTACAATTCTAATAAACGACTTCAATGTAGGAACAAAGTCACAAAAAGGGTATGGACGAGACAAAATGTAAACGAAACAGCTGTATTTTGGTACACACCTGTAGAGAATAAACAACCACACAATAGAATATGTGTTTGGGGTCAAATTGTAAAGGTAAAGGTGTGGCAATATTGAACTCAGAATCTAGGACTTTGTATGGCATAATCTTTTTTGATCTCAAAATTCAGAATTTTACATGTTTTGTATGCACATATAAAAATTCCAGTATCGGATAAGAAGTACTCTTTTGTCTTCAATTTCGTGTGATTGAAGCCAACACTTGCAGGTTATGTAGCACGTGCATTCTAGTAACAAAAATAAATACATGGAATTTTCTGGATTAGCAATTCCCTGCTTACTCCGTAAGTATCACGTGTTAACCCCTTACACTTCTAATTTTTGATGCAAGAATATTTTGTTTTCTACAGTCAGATTGCAATGAAATTAATGGCAAAAAAAGGCTTAAAAAAATTTTAAAAAAAACCTGTTTTTAAAATTATACACACAAGATCGCAGTAGTGCCGATGGGAGATAAAGCAGGAAGCCAACTCACGATGGAACTTTAATAATGGCACAGTGTTAACCCTTGACCATGGAGGGGAAATATAATGACCTGCAGAACTTACCGCTGTGTGTGCCGGGCGTATACGATCTGAAGACATTGGATAAAGGTACTTTAGCTTCAATGGACACATTGATATGTCGACCCTGGAATTAGTTGTCGGGTAGAAGGCTGTTATGAACCCGAGGTATGATCCTGCTCTTAATAGTCATGACCCAAGAAGTGACCTTTGACCATGCGAGCTGGGATAGTGAAGCTTTAATACATTTGACTCTAAACAGATACCATGCACCACTGTAATACGAGAATGTGCAAGACGCAGTCAAGTGGTTAAGTTGAGGAGTTCAGCGTAACACTTATCAAGGGGTTGCTTAAGATTACAAGACACTGTCTGGCCCATCGCCAAAACAACAGAACTAGTGTATCTATTAGGACTTAAGATCCAATGCCATGCAGTGGAGTAACACAACCTGTCCTGTGCAGGTTTCAGCAGCTCTCCCAAACCGAAAGACATATCTGCAATACGTAGGGTATGCCATACTTGAACCCCTTTGCAGAGCTGCAAACAACTTGTCCTGATTACGATTAGCTCCATGCTTGGCATGATGTAAAATTCAACAGTGATGAGGAGGCATAACCTTGTTTTGGGACAGGAGTAGTTTGGAATCCAATGAATGTTTGTACTAGTTGTTTTTTGTGTGACTTAGTCCAAATTGAAAAGGCGCTATTGTGAGCCTGTGAAGTGAAGTGCATTTGCAAGAAAAAAAATACTTCAATTTTACCACGTCTTCAAAATGATCAAGTTAAAATTTAAGGTTTAGACTCAATATCTCAGAATTCTTGTCTTTCCAAGGCTTGGTTAAGAATTAAAAAAAAAGAACCCAAAGTAAGTGTGGCAAAATTATTCTATGCATAATACTTTATAGATTTTGGATAATGGATAGCTTTTTACACTTGAGCAAAATAAGGAGAATAGCAGTATTTAATTGTATGAATTTAAAAATTTGCTTAAAGATAAATTATTCAAGTTCATGTGACTTTACAGCTCATTTAAGCAGCAAAGTTCTGTTGGTTTTAAGACAACAGGAAATGGTGAATAAGAATGAACCAGATTTCATTATCTCGGAGATGCTTATAACAACTTTGATTCTCACTGGGCCCTAAAGTTGCCCCACATATCAATATTCTACTGGGAATGTAATAAGAATACGGCTTCTAAACTTATCTTCGACAATAATCTGGGATCTATTGAAGTTTGTTGCTTTTACCACTAACACGGTTATTCGAAAGATAGTAATTTTTTTTGTAAATACAAATCTCACCGCCCTCTATTCTCGTGGTGTGGTGGTGGTGAGTGGTGAGTGTGGTGTGGTGGTGGTGGTGGTGGTGATGATGGTGATGGTGATTGATGATAATGATGATGATGACTAATGATTGAGTGATGGACTAATTATTGATGATTGTGACGACGACGATGACAATGATGACGATGATGATACTCCAACAACAGGTTGTTTTGGGTTTTAAACTACACCGCTATCTTCAGAAGAAAGCACAATGATATCATTAGCTAATAATTTTCTCTAAATATGGACTCTCACTAAGCTTTCACCTGGTACTTTGTTCTCTAAGGAAATGACTTAAACTAAAATCAAGACCTATTAGAGAGGTTTGTAGTCCTTACACTACATTGTTATATTCTGAAGATGATGCCCAATAAGCACCCTGTTTATATTAAAGAAAGTAAAGTCCAAGCTGTGGAAAACATCTCAAAATATGCTTTGTCTTAGGATAAAGAAATAATAATCAACCGTCTAGGAATAGCTGGAAAAGGCACCCATAGCAATTATACTGTCATCTTAGAAGGATAACCTCCCATTTCTTAAAGTAAACACTAAGCTTAGGTAATAAGCAATGTTGAAAGCTTATGTAGACATTAGAGAGTTTTAAGATCTACACTATGGTGCTATCTTCTGAAGACAGCTTCCAATTTCTTTAAGTCAGATCCGATGGTAATCCTTTGGCTCCCTGGGGACGGGTTACAAGATTGAGACCTCCGCCATTTTCAATAGTCAAACATCAAATTAAACACTTTTTCCATTTTAAATTGACCTGAAGCCGTAACTAATCGCGCAAGCATGATAAGGGCCTTGTAATAAGGACTGTCCTGGCAAAACAAGCCTAGGCAGGGTGTTATGAACTATCTTGAGTGCAGGAGCCCCAAAAACCGTGACGCTTGGCACCAGCATCCTAGACAGGCATGATCAGGTACTCTCTTCTGCTCTAACTTAAATGGGGTCTATCTACAGGTTTTATGTTATTTCCTCGGCCTTTTCCCCCAAGCCCAAGTCTTTACCCTCATCATAAACCTGTCCAAACCGACAACTGAAATTGGATAAAATCAGACACTTCCTTTTTGGGAGGCCCATATTGAATAAGCCTCAGGGTCCACTGGCTACCGAAGCTCTTGCTCCGTAACGTATAAGCAAGTGAAGTGGGTAGTTAAATTTGCAACAGAATGAAATCTTTAAGTTTGATGAGCAAATGGATCAATAAAATTAACAAAATCATGAAAATGGTAATTAAAGCTAATTGACTTTTTCGTGATTGCCATTAATTTTAATCACTTTAAAAAAAAGATCCATGTTAGCATTTTGTTATCAAATTTGCATGTTCAAACTTTGAACTTAATCTGTAATCAAAATTGACTTCTTTCATAATAGAAGAAACCTGTGCTATGAAAAACAGTTGACAATCCAGAGCCTGTGTTGCCAAATGGAGGAAAATTAACATGGAAACGTAACAACCGCGCCGCTCCATGTCAAGAGAGCTATGAAAATGCGGTCACAAACATATGAATAATTAAGCCCAGGAAAACTCGAGTTGAAGCATTTACAAACAAGGCCAACTTAGGCACTCCCGAAGGCCACCATTAGAACACGAATGAGGCTAGGAGAAAGGGGGATGATCGGGCGGTGGTTGAATAAAGTCTACAGTCGACACAACCAAAGAAACGCTCACTTCATCGTGTGATAATTGGTTTCACGCCAAGTTGTCTCCAATTTATCTTAGTTTTAACTACTCTATCTTTTCCAAGCCAAAAATAAACATTTGTATCAGTTATTTTTTACCAAAGCCCATAATGCATGTTCCTCCTCCTTTGTAGTAAAGAAGCTGTGGGGCTATCACAGGATTTCTTTGTCTTGTTTAATTGGGCCACTTTGCATGTGGTGAACTACATCACTCTTAGACAGTGTACTTCATTATAACATGGACTTTCAAATGGAAGAGTCCAAAACGGGGGGGGGGGTGGTGAAGACATGATCGGCTCGATTTGGGCATTGGGGATTTTCAAATGGTAATTGGGTAATTGCTATGTGCATTTACTAAGGCAATCTCTGTCTCACTTACATACAAAATCTCCTCTTAACCCTAGTTCAATACATCTAAGTATATCAGGATAATTTTGGGAATAATTATTGACTTCAAAATCCGTCGGGGGTTAGTAGATTAACCCGGCTGCAAAATAGTGTAATTTTCCAATAACTGTCATATTAGATTTAATATTCGTGACCAGCTAGCCTTTAGTAAGTCTGTATGGTAACTGCTATATGCCCAAAGAGCGCCCTCCTCACCGTTAAGTCCTTGAAAAAGACACACTTGGTTACGCCAGATGTTGAGGGCCGTTTGAATTCGCTGTTGCTGTTAGTTGGCCTGGTCCTACCTCCCCTGTTTCCAAAAAGAAAGTAGGTAAAAAAGTAATTCGCCCAGGCAATGCAGCTACTAGCATCATTTACAACACCAATGTGTGCCTGGGTACAATGCATGAGGTACAATGGAGGAGGGTTGTTACACACACAACTGGATAGCCCGCTTACTCAGAAAACCAAACTGCTCATAAAGTCACAACGGTGTGATGTTCTGCAGGGAGGCTTATACAAATTTCATTGTAGGAAACACACAAGAATAACAAGGAAAGTAATTCACTATAATCAACTGCAAGATGGCTCTCTTCTTTTGGTGAGTAACAGAGACAGGGGAGTAAGATTTCCCGGATAACCACAAATAATAACAGATTTCAATTCCATGGCACGGTTCAACCACTGTAGGCAACAATGCACTATATAATAATATGTTGCTTTCTGGTATTAATTGTGATACCCAGAATACACAGCAGCAATGTTACTTAGCATCCATGAAGATCATGACCTTTGCTCTTGAAAAGAGAATAATGGAAGTTGATGCTTTGGTGTTTTAGTTGTCGCTTATATTCCTGAGGTGGTTTTAGTTATTTTTTTTCTGCTACAATGTGCAAATATGTGTGTAAGTTAGTGAGAAGTAACAACATGCATTTCTAAAGGATCTAGAATTGAGAAGAAAATATGATTTTATAATAAACCCCGACCACCCGTGAACATGCGAACACAACACGCTTAGCTATACCCTCTCTATGAAAACAGAAAATATATCACACTTCCCTGTAGACGGTGACATTGAACTTCTACTTATTATTTTTCATTTACCAATCATGCTGTAAATCTTCCAATAAGTTTGGATAAGACAGGCAGAAAGCCTGACTCAAACCTGCCTACAATAATCACAATTTGTCTGAGGTCCTTGAATAACCCATGGCTCCATGCTCTTTATATCCTGTGTTCACCAATTTTCATGATTTTATTATGTTTTACCATCTGAACTTAATGCTTTCTCTATTTTAATTTCAAGTTACTCTGTGGCTGGCGCGGCACTAACTACAAAGTTAAATATCTGCTGTATGCACTTTTAATTTCCTAATACCACCGCTATTCTATGGTTTAATCGAGGTGTTTTAGTTCCCCTATTTGAATAAAAAAGCTGGTTGGGAGAGATACATAATACATTTCCTTTTTCAGCAAGAGTCCCATATGGGCCCCCTTCAAAGTTCTACTGTAAGCCATTAATTTCATTATTTTGGCCTAGGGGTAGGTGAGTATTTTGGTTTAAAAAAAAGTGTGGCCATAAAGAACTATAACCTTCCATTTTTCATCAGGTACACTTTGTATTTCATTCATTTCTGGGAGAGCAATGGTACCTACAGTCCTTTTTATAAGAATTAATGAGATTGTCAAATTTCACAAGAATGTTCGTTTTATTATTGGCAGAAATCTAGCCCCACTGCGGTAAGAGTTCCATATGTACCCCCCCCCCTTGAAGTTATACATGTAACAATTATTTTTAATTTTTGGCCTTAGGGTTAGGGTATTGTTAGTGTAGGCCAATAATAAAAATAATTTGGTTTTCCTTCCTGTAGAATTTTAAAGGGGCCATATGAAACTCTTTCCCACACTGCCAGATACAGTAACATGGAAGGTTCTGGCAAATTGGTCCAAACCGGATAAGCTGCTTGCTTCTGGCAAAGGTTCTCCCGCTTTAAATCCCAGTGGAATTGCTTGCTGGGGTTTATTCATGAACCCAATTCAGGATTAATTTGTGTGAAACCTATTGATTAAAATCGAATATTCCGGCCCTTGGATGGTTTCACTTTGAAATGGACTAACAAACCACTTTCAAGCACATAATACCTGGAATTTTGAGTCACAGTCAGTATTTGTTAATGTAGGGTTTAAATGCCCTGCATGTCCCAACCTAGGCTTGGTACCACCCCCCTGGTTTGTTGACCTTAAGAAGGTGTTGGCATTATGATTTGGTTTTCTAAGGATACTCGCAAGCCGACTTTAATAACTCGGAGATGAGCAAGCGTGCATTCGTTTGCGATTTAAGCTTCGCAAAAATTCATGAGCGATTTTCCACTTCGCATTTACGCGAATTTGTAAAGCTTTTGCAAAATCGCGTAGAACTTTGTTGCTAGGACTAGTCTAGGAACGCGCCTGATAATTAACGCGGCTCACCTTCACACGCAACCCATTTTTTTGTTTTTGCTGCGTGACATATAGACGTAAAATAACGCGAGACGCATCGTCTCCTAGTGAAGACGGAAATTTCCCTCTAAAAAAAAAATGTCCTTTTTCGACGATTTTCAGGAAAACTAATCTGGTGACAAACACCATTTTTTTATTTCGGTATTCTTCAAGTATGCAACTTAGACCTAAACATATGTGGAAATCAGAAAAACGTTTGGCCCCTTTGTTATCTTTTGGAGCACTTTAGTATCGTAAAAATTGCACAATTTTCTCTACCCATAGGTTGCGTGGTAATACTGTCAATTTTTGAGCAAAAATGTACTTTTTGAAAGTCTTTTTTCTCAAAAACGAATATGGTAAGCCATATTTTTTATTTCAGATTTGTTATCAGTGCAAAATGATGTTACTATATATCAAATTTTAAAGAAATTCGACGGCCCATTTAAATCATGATGCCAAACCTTAAGGGAAGTCTCAACCAGAGGATGTGGGCATCACTATTTGGCTTGGCTTTTTGGGGGGGGGGGCATCATCAGAGACCTTCCACAGATAAATCCCTAAAATACATGAATAAAAAATCAGTTTAAAATTACTTTAGAGGTATTAAATTTTGTATTTTTTCAAAGCGCTCCTGCAATAGCTTTAAGTTAAATATAACCATGGTAACCATGGTAACCAGTTGTGATCAAGTGGGTATACTGAGCATTTTTATTGCTAATAATATTTTTTATATTCATGGCCATTCTCTTTGGGCCTTTTGTATCACCTTGAAGCTTGGTTAACAGAGCATAGAAACAAAACATCCTATGATATGAAATGAGAGCAGTGTAGGACCATTAATATAGAGGTAGTAAGTGTTGCTACCTCATATTTCATTTGATATGTTATCAAGTTAAAGATTTTGCAGTTTTGCAGTATTTTTTTTTTGTTTAGTTTTTTCCAAATATCATGTAAAATCAGCCTGTTTTTAGCCCAAATTTATCAATTTTGGCAATTTTTTAAAATTTTAAAAATTTCATTTTTTCTCTTGATTTTTCAGATTTGTTGGCTATTTTAGGCCAATTTTGAGCTCCAGAAAGAAAAAAAAATTAAAAAAGAAAAAATTCGCCCGACCGACCGACCCTACTCAAAAGGTCCGCTCGGCTGTAAAACAGGGGTTTCTTTTTCGTCGCCTAAAGGACATTTGGTTCCGATGTTATGAGCAAAAATATGCCCTATTTTGGTCGACCAATATTAACTATGGGGGATCACAAAATCACATTTTTAGCTCTCACTTCAAAATAGGTTGAAATATCGGCACAAAATATTTACAGATGGGGTTTTGGGGTGAAGGCCATTCTATCAAGATGAAAAATTTATAGATTAAATCTGGTCATCCCCCTTTAAAATACCAAAGATGACTTGGCCCCACTCCTGCCCACCCACTCCCCCCCCCCATTCCCACCCCTCAGAAAGTGTTCAGACAGAGATTATTTATTAATCTTTTTCTGGAGGTGGAGAACTAAGTAGTATTTAAATTTTCAAGTGGTCAGAGAGTTGGAACATTTTTGTTCACATTTTCAGCACAATAACACACCAAACCTTTGAATTTTTGCATTTTTCAAAAAAAGAAGATTGGACAATTTCCCAGCCCAAATGCGTTAAATGTTGGGACTAAACTCCCATTTCCTACTTTGGTGCAATGATGTCATAAGCTTTTATGTGCGCATCATATGCTGTCCTTGTGCACGCGTGTAAAAATGCTGTCCCTTCAAGTCAGTGTGTGCAGTTCAGAGGTGAAACCACAAAACCAAATAGAGGTTTTCCTACCCAATATCATCAAATCTCAAATTTTATGCATATTAATTAACTAATATGCAAAATATTAACATATTTTGAAAATCTGAAGCTCCACTATACAATATCCTACTAAGACACTTGAGCTGTCAAATTAAAGCTCTTGCAAAGATCTTGGGCATGGACCTATTTCTGGTTTCATCAGGGATTTGTGTAGGGAGTGTGACACCTTTATTTTTGTGATAAGGACAGTCTAATGTGTGTTTTTTTTTTTTTTTGAAGGGGGTAGTAAATTTGACAACCCATTTTTTTACATATATCCAGGAACCATTTGGTGGTAGGTTCATGTGCTAGATGAAACCAATTTGTTTGAGAGCTACAGGGGATATACTTTTAGAGCCAAACATTTAATTAGTCAACTTTTGGAGGAAAATAAGTGCAAGAAAATCCCAGTTATCGCTTAAAAACAAAACCCAAATTACTAAGTGTTGAAATCATATCTGGTGTCTAGGATTGATTCCTGATCTAGTCATCATGTCCCCCGGTTGTCTAAAAAGTAAAAGGTAAAGGGTTATCTAATTACACCTATCCCACAGTAATCAGTTAATGTGTACAAGAAGTCCAAGACCACACAGACACACACACATACTACTAAAAGTAATTCTATACTTGTTGATTTGCAAGCAGGTGACATAAAAAACCACATAACAGAAATGAATTCCAATTGCAGCATGATAATAAATAAGTTAATAATGTTTGGTTTTTAAACTCTAACATTAATCCAACAAACTTTTAATATACTCAGTTTTTAGATGTTGGAATATTAGATGTCAGAGTTCAACAAAATGTGGTCTCTCCAGAATTAGAATATAGCACATCATGTTTTATCCAACAAAAAAAATCTGGAGACTTGATGCCTAAAAGTTTTGATATCTCTAATATGACTTGTCCAGAACACAAAAACAGGTAACTGAGGAACCAAACATTCTCTTTCACCTCTAATGAAACTTATGATGTACTTTGTAAACCGCTCACACCATTATGATTGATGGTGATGGCATACAGCAACCTCCATCAAGGACAACTGAAAATGCTTGCATATTGCATGTACCTCTACAGAAAAGAAGATATCAGTAACATCCCATAATGCATTGCTCCCAATGAAGATTTTTGTACAAGTAGACATGTGAATCGTTATGACAAAACATACTTAAAACGCAAGACACGAAGATATTACGTTCAAAGGTGCATTTTGGAGATTTTTTTAGCACCTCCTGTCTATTTATGGTTTGATAGATATCGTCGGAAGGAAAAGGCATATTCCCAAAATTTCACTTGATAATTCCGATCTTGTGGTTTGATGTTTATGAGCAAATGCTTGTATCCGTGTTCCCACGGCTACTGTACTGAATTTTCGGTCCGTGTATTATGGATCGCCTTGTTTCAAGGCGCTCTACCAACTCATTCATTGGTTCACACGTCTGATATAATGTCATCATATATAAAGGATTGGAGCAAATCCTCCTCCCTAAAACTAAAAAACATTTGAGCTCTCCAATTTCCCCTGGCCTTTATCCCATGCTTCCACTACCAAGTTCATTAAGTTCAATTCAGGTAGAGCGCCTTGTACAGTCTGTCAGACTTTTTCTGCATTTGCAAAAGTGTTATAGGAGTTTTGTACAGGAAAGATTAAAACCACAAGCAATTTGATCAAGGCTGTCGCTCTAAGTAGAACAACCACTGCACTTGACCACAACAGGTGTTTGTGGTTTTATACCTAGACTAGTAGGAACCTGGATCCAGCCAGTGTGGACAACAGACCACCAGGCAGTGTACCATTTTTTTATTTGTTTATATAATCTTTCTCTAGACAGGGTAGCCCTAAAAATACTAAAGCACTGATTTCATACCTGAAAACACAATGTTCAAAATAATTGAGAATAAAGTACAGTGTGAAAAATAATAAGTTTGTCGGTTCTTAGCAGACAGCCTTGATCAAGGCTAGTTTATGGACAGAAAAATACAAATTTGTGAATTTGTTACAGATACGACAGAATTTGCTAGTAAAATTTGGTACACATGCATTTTTAAGGCTATTGGTTCAGAAGATATAAAAATCTCAACTTTTTCTTACGTAAGTCGGGGGAACACAAAATGCGCCTTTAATTTAGCCATGTTTCATATCTCTAACAATTCACATCAGGTCCTGTATAAAAACCTCCACTGGAAGCAATGCATTGTGGGAAGTTACTGATATCATCTCTTCCTCTACAGTCTACACACACCGTTGAAAGTTAACACAATACAAGAGCAGACACATATCCTGGATTTGAGCATGAATCAATAACTACCTTGTTTCAACATGAACATCAAGGATATGTTGATGATGTATAACATGCAGTGATGTAAGCATAACATCTATTGATCATGTGATGGGGAGCAGACTGTAGGAAAAGGGGGTCTTCCGGGCAAGACAAATGAGCAACTAGAAACACATTCATGATGCCACCAATTACATGCAAGAGATGCTCTTTTCTGCCTGATCTTATGAGATTTATGCGAAAGATATAGTTCTTGAAGGTTGCAGATAATGTTATGAGCATACACTTGACATGGCATATGTCAAAAGTAAAATTTGTCTCTGATGCTAGAATGGGTTTAATCTTGCAAGATTTGTATAACCCAGACCATATCTTAATTTTAATTCTAATCCTGCTTTTTACATGATGGTAGAACCTTCAGAAGGTTTTAAATATACTTTGCTCGTTACTAATTAGACAAACTATTTTCCTTTGGTTAATTCACATACATGTAAAGTATTATTTTATGCTTATACTTTCTGTTCTTTCAGTTCACAAGGTAAAGAGGCCTGCCCAGGGATCCTAAATAAATCAGGATAAGACACTGCAAGAGTGCATGAAATCTGTAGCTTATCGATCGCCGGTTGTACGTGGCACTGTAAAATTGATGCTAAGTCATCCTACGTCATACTGCATTAATTATTAGCTAATTAGGTAGCTTATTGAAGTTGAGGGCGCTATTACTATCGATATCTAAATCGTCTATGGGCATTTGTACAGTGTCACCCACCTGGCCTGCCCATTTGATACTGATCTAGCACCTTTATTACAAAATCTCTGATTGGCAAATTACATCATATAACAAGATATAAGCTCTGAGTAACCAATCAAAATCAACCTTGTATAGATGAGGTTGCATCTTTACTATGTCTCTGATTGGTTATTCAATTTGGTTACATGAAGCAATTAGCCAATCAGACTGGCCAGCAGTACTGAAGGGATTAATTGAAAGAAGAATGGGAGTTTTTCTACATGATTTCAAAAGACCTTCCATTTCCTATTACTTTCTTGATAATTTCTAAGCTTTATCCCAACTTAGATCAATTTTTCTTCTTTAGGCACTTCATTTAATTTTGGAAATAAATACAGGAGTATTTTATGGCAACTTGTAGAGATAGTAAAATAAATGCCCCAATATTATGTTTGGTTTTGTGACAAGTAAGCTCAAAATAAGCAATGCTCTCCTTAATCACTCTCTCTAATCACCAAAGGAGAGTGATTTGATGCTCTCCATAGAATCTGATCCATAGTATGTCTGTTGCATGTATATTATGACCATTTTTATGGATCTTATCCTAAAATGGCTTTGGCAGAATAATTTAGTTTCCTTGCAAGGACACAGACATGTCTAGTTTATAGTTCTTTAGATCCTATTGATTGCTTGACATTTTTTTTATCTGCTCATTCTACTTGCTCCCTTTAAAAGTTCCAGGAGAGTTCTTTGTTACTTCGCTGCTCATTTTAAAAGGCTTAGGTCCCTGTAAAACATAAATATATAGAAATACAAATCTTGGTGGTTTTTTTCAGATCAAGTGGCCGGGGTTTTTGGTTAATGATGCGGGGTGGAAATAAGAAAAAAATAGTGGGGTTGGGTTATATGCTATGCACTTCTGCCACCTAAAAAGAAATAAAAAAAAAAAATATTCCAAACGGTGCCCAAGAAGGAGGATACACTGTATCATTTATCGTACTATAATTTGGTGAAAATTAAAATTTCTAAAACAACTATCAGAATAATAATCATAACAAGTGTTAGCAGACGGACCTTTAAAAGCATGTTTGTGCATGCGTTATACCAATCACTCAGCCAGGCTCTTCATGTGTATCTAACCTCTACAACCAAAAAGCCCTGTGTTGTTTGTAAGGCCCAATGGCAATCTTGTATGGCATTTGTACATTTGGTAGGAGGTACCAAAATAGTAGAGCTATGCGTTGTTTAGATGTGTTGTAAACATGGATTGTTTTCTTCCAGGTATTCTGAGCAATTTTGAATAATCAATTTTGAGGCCAAAAAGGTACCAGCAGATGGACTCTATCTAAAAGCATGTAATAATTCATACTGTGTATTTCTTTAAATAATAAATGACCTGGGGAGGATGGGCATTGATTGAGGGGGTGGGGTAATTTGTTCCACTAAAATTTCCATTAGAAAACATTGCCAGCACCCCTGGCACCAGTGCTCCTCACAGTAAAGATATCAAAACATTATTCTTTGATTGACAGATATGGCTGAGCACATGGACGAAAGTTGCCAGATGGATTGTTTTATAAAATGCATTCTTACACAAAATTGACCGGTAAACGGATCCACTTTTTTGCAAAAAATCTACACTTTAAAAAATGTGCTACCTCTGCTATAATTAGAATTGGACTAGATAATACATATCCCTATATTCTCATCCCTGAATTTAGAGTCTTCCACCACTCGATAATCCCAACTAATGCATGTAGACCTTCTATATACATCAATCAGCCTAGAGTGGCATACTGAGACAATCAAACCAGGGGAAGCCAACCTTCCATAGAGGTATCACTGATCTTTTCCAACAGTGCTAATGGGACCCCAAAGGTATGCAAAGTGCATGGGAAAATTGGCCTTAATTTACTTTAATTTGGCCTAAATTTTGGCCAAAGTGACCACATACATCAAAAATCTTGATGAAAAGGCAAAAGATTTATTTCATTTATTGTGATATTTGAAACTGAGGGGGAGATTTCCCCTCCCCCTCTCCCTCCCCATGGGGTATGTCACTGTCAGCCTAAGACTGTGTACCATACAAAGATGACAGACAGTTAATTTCACCCTAAATCCTATATTAATCTTTTGCACATGTGAGCACCTCATAGGGTTGCCCATGTGGTTGGCTTTGGCGCTGTGGGTTACAACACAAACAATGTTCTGTTTATTTAGGCCTAAGCATGTCATGCCTTAGATACATCTCCAAGTTTTGCAGGCCACCTGTTAGAATCAACACATAAATTATTTATGAGGAAGAGTAGGTTGTGATGATTCAAAGGCCCAATATCAACAAATGAATAGAAGATGAGGTAATTAGAAATTTAAGGGTTTTTCACTCACTTCATATTAGCTATTGGGTATATTTTCTATACATGTTGAACCGCTGGGTGACGATACCCCAATTTTTTAAACCCACCCCTGGGTATTAATCAAACAATGAAAGGGGTTTATGCCAGATATGGATTCCATACATGCCTATGCCTATTGATATGTTTGCATGGTTGTATAAAAGCTTCCATATATACATTAGTCCTCATCTGAATGATAAGCCCAAATCAGTGCCCTTATGGGTATACAGAATAATTTTTATAATAAAATGACTCTGGAGTCAATTTTATTCAGCAGGACAGATGACCCCAGAAATTCGCGTTTAACACAAGAAAACCACATGCCGGGGGGGGGATTTCCACGGCATCCACCCTGTTTGACGGGTCTCGGACCCTGGTGGTTATCACTGAGTATGAGTGTATGACATTGGTTATAGACAATTGTTGATTAAAGTTATGGCAAACTTAAAAGTTAGCCTACAAATAACCTGGATGTCTTTAGCCATAATTAACACCCTATCGTTTCGGGTATGTTTGTTTATGTGTCAAATATATCGGCATTCTTCCAATGGCCTAGACTAATCATTTGCGAGTGTGAAAATGTGCCAGTGCCGCTTCAATTGTTATATTTGAGGGCTTCAATTCCTAACTTGGGTAAAATTTATACCAAGCAATTAAGAGATTGATAGAGTACTACATGATGGCTGGGCAAAATAGAACTTAACATTTAAACAATGTTAATTCTCTCAAAAAAGTAGAGAAAATTTCTGGTGAGTAGTATGAGAACTCTTGCAACAAACTCTTCATGAAGGTGAAAAAATCTTATCTTTATTTATGCCAGTCATGTGAAAAGTCAATTGGGTGCAAGTAGAGGAAAAAATCTGAAAATATTCATAACTGGTGAATATATAAATATGAAGTTGCTGTTACTTTATTTTTTACCACCTAGAAATGTGCCTAGTTTTGGAGAAATTGGCCCTAGTTTTGGAGAAATTGGCCCTAGTTTTGGAGAAATTTGCCCTACTTTTGGTGAAATTTGAGAAAAATTTAACCAAATGCATTCACCATGTTATGAAGACTATAAAAATTCACGCAATAATCAAACAATAGAGCATAGAGATAAAAAATTAAACAAAGAAACAGGCAAAAACACATTAAACCAAGAGAAAGCCAGGAAAAGGAAAAAAAGCAACATAACTTCAATTGATATATCCACAGATAAAGTTTAGATGAAGTTAGTCACAGTCAGTATGACACAAAGTAAAGTAATATCCATCCACATAGTACATACCGTACTGGAGTTGGCATACTGGATAGGCCATTCATGGTGGTTGTTAGTAATCCTGACAACGCGGGCACTGCCGGCCATTCTGCTGCCGCTAGTGCACACGACACCGTGTCATCACCAATCAACAAGCGCAACAAAAACATACATTATACACTGCATTAAAACAACATGGCCCAGAACTCGTGGCCTAGACAATAGGAACGGACCCTCTCTCGGCTTCAGCCCTCGAGTCCACGACAAGTATGAAAAGTCGTCAGTTGGTCTCGGAGCAACAGAACGTGTGAGAATCCATAATGCAGGTCCCAAGGGAATGTGGTACCGATGTGTGTCAACAGGTACGAGAGATGGGGTATCTTCAACTAAGTAAAGTCGGTATCCAAGGCTTGAGATCAGCTGGCGCTATGCAGTGCAACGGAGCATGAGCCATGGAAACCTGCCACCTACACACAGAGCTCATCCATCACTATGCATTCGCCCGCTTTATGACCACATACCAAATTGTCGACATAAAAGAAAAAGCTCTGGCTCTGCTGGCAAGCAAGGAGAGTCGTTAATTATACCTGCGATTATGGAGTGGTGATTCCGTCTGTACTTGAAAAAACGTGGTCTCGTACGAGACAAAAATCGTTGGCATTACGACACAAACTTCTTCAATCCAAACTGTTATGCATAGTGGTTAATTATTCCTCAGCTTACTCCGCCTAATTGGTGGTCCAGCATGTAATCAACTAGTCTGCTTCATTACCGCAAGCAGGAGCTTACACCCAGCAAAATGCACGATACTGCCGACAAAGTCAAGATTTGTAAAATACCCCAAATTGTCCAATTCTGCAAATCTCTGCATGAGTTGCTAATTATGCCCCTGCCTGCTAAGTAGCCTAATACACACTCACATACTCATCTGGTTCTCTACCTCAAAAACGTAGACTCCATCACCACCTCTTCTGCATACATTCACTCCACAATGGCTCCACAAATCATCATTATGCGGGGAAGAACATGGTGTGAATGCACTCCACGTCCGGAGACTACGGTTTTCTGATCTCACGTAACCCTATTCTTCTATATACTGGTAGATGAAACCTTGCACAAATTTGACAATGACGCGTTTGATATTTATATGCCTACCAGGGTAAAAAGAATAACTCTTACAGCATAACCAGAGGCTGTGATGGAGTCAATCCCCACAATGCCCAGTTTTTTAGAATTTCATCGCTCAATAGGGTCATGTGATCCCACCCCCACCAAAAACCTATTCTTAACAATAAAAAAACCCCTGACTTTTACACTCATTTTCCACCCCCGAAAGTGTTAGTACTTAGGGAATTTTAGCATGATATGAAATGGTTTGTGGTCCAGTCTTCTTACACTTTTTATCCTTAAGACTACAAGTTTTGCACAGTAAGAGTATAAGCAAATGCAATGATTGGGATTGTTTCAAAACACCCTCTGAGCACAACCACAAAACACATGTGGGGGAATGTGTCAAGAAACACATAAAAAATCCATGAATACGAATGCCACACATACTTTATATGCCGTTCATCATCACAAATGTTATTAACAACTACTCCCGTTATCTAAATACAGATGGTAAGTTGATTATTGTTAAGATAATGGTCCTTGCCTAGTCTATTGGTTTGTCATAGCACTATTAGCAGTCGTTTTGAAGGCGTGCCAGACACGGTGCGGGAGAAAGGCACAGAAATAGAATTTTCAACAAACGGACACGACGGAGTCATTAAGAACAAGATCCAATCTACAGAAGAAGCCACAATTGATTTAATCACATATAAATGCATAGCCAATAAGCACATATCAACGCACACATTACAGCGAATTTAAAACAAATGCTCTCAAAGAGTACCATGTTACTTAGCAAATGCGAATAATAACAAACATTTCAGTGTAGACAAATTAACTCCTACATCGACCTCTGATTTCTCTACCCTGACTGTAGTTTGAATGTTCCTTATAGACCCAGTTAACATCATACGTCACTTCTTTTGTTGCATGCGAATCCATTCCTGCGAATGTTAGGGCCCATAGTATTAAAACTCTAACAGATACAATTGCTCAGGGGGTAAACAGTAGCCGACCTATTTCAGATACAGGCCCCAAACATGTTACAAACATTGCTGTTAACTGGTCTTTAGTATTGCATCTCACCTAGATCAGGCGGGAGCCTAGGGATTGGGGGGGGGGGCGCGCGTCTCCCGGTCATTCTGCAAATTCTTGCAAAATCAGCCATTTGAGCTATTTTAGACCAGTTACAGTCTTTCAGCCCCCCGGTATTTTGATAGTTTTCAAATCTGGATCAGCCATTTAAATACTACTTTACTTTAAGGGGCATTGGAAGATCATCAGCTTTGTCCTTTAGCTCACTCCATCAAACTTAAGATTTGAGAATTATAGGTGTAACTTTTAATTTGAACTCCCCAAATGACATTTCATTTCCTCACAGACATCTTTAAATATGCATCAATGATTTTCCGTATTGGCATGAGAATTTTACAGGCATGACATTTCCAGGTGAAATTGATAAAATATACTTCTGTTAAAAAACATCCCGACTTTTGTACCTTGGTAGTAGGCATGGTAAGGAATGTTTCAATTTAAGTGAAACTTCAATCTTAGGGGGGGTGCATATTCTGGTGAAATTGCTAAATTATAAGTTAATATATATCCTGTGCAAAAATAAAGCCCCCTCAGTCTATTGTGCTTTTGTAGGCTTTTAAAGGAATATTTCAATTTGATAGTACTTTTTTGCTTAAAAAAATGAATTTCCATTTTTTAGAGAGGCATGTGTATAACTCTCAAATGTAATGTTGCGACATGGTGCTGTTTAAACTGCTGTCTCTATGTTGCATTGTTTCTGTCTTGTAATTATTAAGTTAAGTCTCTAGCAATTTGGCCTACACGGCATGATTTGATATAAAATAAACCTTTATTAGTATTATTATTGCATTGTTCTTGAGTATAATCTCACATGGCAGAATACATTAACCCTTGTTTGTGTAGTTTTCAACACTACAAAATGCTAATTAACTGGTTTTACATAGAGTTTAGAGCCATACTGTGCAGAATATTAAAAAAATATACCATAAATTATTCTTTTGGGTGGCAATCCCCCCTCTCAAACACACACACTTTGACGGCAGACCCTATCCCCGGTGGAGGTGCACTGGCGGATCCAGGAGGTGTTTTTTTGGGAGCGCCCCTCGGTAATTTGGCCAAAATCTTGTAAAAAATCAGCCATTTTTTTACCATAACTACCTTCCAGCCCCCGGTAATTTTGGCATTTTTCAGGGCGTGGATCCGCCCCTGAGGTGGCACCTCCAATTTTTTCGCTAGAGTGACCGAAAAGGTTGAGAAAACAATTACCTGAACGCTTTTCACAAAACCTTTTGGTATTCACTATAAGTTACGATACGCTCATCCACCAAGGACACAGTTCAGTGGGTTGTACTTGTACATACATTGACATGAACTGACCTTGTGTGATTTGGGTATCATATCATACACAAAAACCAGGGCGTGTATTTTCTAAATACATTGGTGAATGAACGCTACTGAACTGTGCCAAGGGAATTGAGATTTTATTAGCTCATAGTGATTTTAGCACACTGGAGGAAAGTTCACTAGCAGGGTGGTTACCACCTCCTCCTTGATAAGATGAGGGTTAAAGGAAAAAACAGAAGTCATACATGTTAAGCAAGTAGATCATTCTATATTTGCAGACCTACTACATGCATCATGGGGGGAATTTTTTCACACATAAGTATATTTCAGTGCTACCTCTCTTCCTTGACTGCAAGTTGAGGGTCATAACATCCCTAACCTTATTCAATGTGCACCTGGCATGCTTTCAACAGATTTTCATAACACGGGGGCAGCATTTTGTCTTGGAATTTAAATTGCCAGTGCTTGGGTTTGGTCTGAAAGAATGTTGAAAACATTTGCCCTACAGTGAATCGAAAAAGAGTATGGTGATACTTTAGTCAGGGAGTAGACTTGTTGAAATTTAACCCCCTCACATACTACCTGTAAACTATAGGCCTCCTAAGAACGATGAAGCCAATAAGTCCATGGTTAAACAAGGTTTGGTAAGATAACAACTCAATTGAAAAAGTGAAGCAAAAACTCTAAAACTATACACATGTTTTCTTAAATCAAACCTGTTAGAAAAAGAGGAAGTTTTGATCAAAACAAAAAAATGGCGTTTGGTGGGGATTAACCGAACACCCAGGCTAATGCCGAACGTTGTTTTTCAATGGCAGCCACTTTGGGGACAAAAATAGCCAATTTTTTTCTGGCAACATAAAAGGTTATGATGAATAAGATAGTGAAAGATCGAGTTGAGTTTCAAATTATGTAGAGGAGATGGACACACCTAGATATAATGGGTTCGGGTTCGGGATTACCCCAAACCAGGTGAAGTTGGTAATCTCGTTCTTTTTCCGTTCATAAACTTCGTCATGGACTTGCCCCCTGTTGTACATGATTTTAATTGTGAAGGAACCTTAGTCATATTAAACTATTAAACCCCTTTCTCTTTTCTCTCCTCTTCTTGTAGATGTGCATATGCATCCAGAAATATATGGTTCTGAATATGCATATTCGTTTTTTTTGTAATTCTCCGCGAGAATGTACAAGATTTTGATTTTGTCAGTTTAACATTTAATTAGAGTCCAAAGCAGCTAACAACCATAGGGTGGTATCATGGTCTCCCTCCTTTCGCAATATAGCCAAATTGCTGCGTTCGGGATTACCCCGACTCTCCCCTACATGTGGATCCCTCACTTGTGCTTGACTGTGACATTCCTTATCAAAATTAATCTCATAAAAACAATTGTCATAAATCAGTTTGCAGTATGACACATTTTATCAAAAAAAAAATATACATAGCGTACCAAATGAACCTTGTCCACTGACCAGGAAAACAAACACTACCATGCTCATGCCAGGAATATAGTTGGTAATGTTCTAATCCATGTGGGAAGTAAACTAAATGTTTTGTAATGACTGCAAAAGCCGTCCTGTGGCCACAACCAAGCGTTTAAATCACAAATGGCCGTTATCTGTTCAGAGTTTTGTCGGTGTCTTTTGAATCATAAGCATAATTATTTTTAATTTGACTTCCATATCACAACCTTGTCCTCTATTATACAAAATTCAACACACACTAAGGCCGGGGTACAACGAATTACGACTGCCAATGGTTTGTAAGTATTACTACACTATTTTGGTACTGTGACCGAAAATTTTTGTGGCGTATTGTAATATGTGTCTTAATTGGTTAACTATGAAAATTTTTTATCGTTGTGTCGCATTTATTGTGACACGATTGTAATAATCGGGAAAAACACGCACGTGTGACCCTGTCGTCGTTGTATACTAAAAAGCCACCAACCATTACGGCGACCTCCGGCCCATCTCCGCCTCCCGGAAATGGCTCCTTGACGCATATCCACGCATAACCTGGCGATCAACTTTAACTGCTATTCGCACGTGTTAATGGAAATCATATAAGTTTCCTTGTTTAAACGACCTTCTCTCCATCGGTCGGGCGATTTTTTACCTCTATTCATTACGCGAACAAATAGTTTGCACTGAATCCTTCAAGGTGTAAATTTGTGTAAATTTGCTCATCCTGTTATAGGCAAAGAAAATCGGTGTAGGGCATTGTGTAGTGCATTTGGTTTACTATTTTTCCTATTTTTTCCCCAGTATTTTCAATCGTCTTGTTTACGTCTTCCCCATGTTTGAACTTGCACGGGTCGCCATCTTCGTTGTCCCACGTTTCGCCCAGGCTCATAAATAATCTCAAATAATTATTAATTAATTATTATGACAGGTTTCAGATTCTGACCTAGGTTTTACTGCCAAAAGTGTAAAAATATGAATGTGCTTAACAATGAACAAACGATGCTTTTCCTAAGTTAAAATTTGGTGTAGAATCCAAATCTGTAGTCAAAATGCAAAATGTTGGATGGGTTCCGAGATATCGCATTTGGGGTATTGGCGGTCCATGGCAAGTCCCATAAAACCTATGGTATTTTGCGGATAAGTGCATCTTGCTTTGATAAAAACAATGTTTCATATTTTGCAGTTTGACAAAACTTTATTACAATATTCTTGTGGGAATGTGTCCTGGGCAATAATGATTACGTTTCACAATGTCACCCCTTTTCGTTTTTTTTTCACTGGTTCTCCTTCTCGAAATGCGAATTTTAGGTGAAAATTGGATTCTCCGCAATTGAAAAAGCAAAAAAAAAATTTCTCCAATTTTAGACAGGGTGAAAAAAAGTAATACCTAACTATGTATGGACTTGCTTTGGGCATAATCGGATTCAATGTTCAAAGGCAATAGATATCTCTTTTAGTTTTCTCATAGTTCCAATTTTATTAGACAAAACGATATTTTTTTCACGCACTGGAAAAATCAAGGGGTAGGGAAATTTTTGTATTTTTTGGATATTCCTATACTTGAATGAACAAGTTAGTGTATCAATTTAAGCTATTATAAATTCTGCATAAAAAAAACTTACAGGTAAACCAATCACTGTAGTAGACCCTTCCATTTTCATAGATGTGATTGTGTAAAGCAAATTTTTTTTTGTTCGAAAGTGGCTAAATTTGAATGTCATTTGTCAGCGGGACATGTCAAATTTAATGGGTCTGGTTGCAATTTATGAAATGGATTGGATAAAACAAATACGTGAAATGCCATAAGTTTAATACCTTTAAACTGATATATTAACATTATAAAGGGTCATATTATGTATAGTTGTAGACTCGAAGTATTCAAAGTGGGTAGGTGAAAATTGTTGTCACCACCCCACCCAAAAGTGTTATTTTCGGACAAAATTTGGCCACAATAATATTTGTAGAAAAATGGTGTCTGATACAGGGTTTTTTTTGTTAAAAATTCATATCTAAAATCTACGAAACTTTAACCCTAGAAAGACATCTTAAAAATAAAATGGTTATTGGTGCTCAGAAATGAATTTTTCACACTTTGGCACTAAACCTCAGTCAATTCTGAAAACATGTCCTTAAATATAACGGATTAACCTAATCAAATTCCTCTCTTAGTTCTAATATCACATACCTCTCTTAGTTGTCTTATTTGTCCATTTTAAAATCTTAATTTTGATTTAATAATTTTAATTTTATTATTATATTTAAACAAGGTTGGACTGTATCTTGAAATTGCAGTAGATAATTGATTTAGAAAATATACTTAAAGCTGTTGGTAACAACAGTCTCGGCTGATTGTCATGAGAATGTTTAAAAAAAAAAAAATAACACGGTAAATAACGATTTCTCAATGAATCAGAGTATCAGACTAATATACGGTATAAATTCATGAAGAAATTTGAACCTTACGTTGTATAATTAAGAAAGACCCGGGGTATTTTCCTTTATTAACATCGCGTTGATGTTTTGCAATGGAATTGTCCGGCACACGACCGACCCGATTAACCTCCATCGTTGCCTGCAACGTAAATGATTGACACTCGTATACGACAACCTCGTATTGATGATGCCGTGTCGTGTACCAAATTTAATGCAACACGATTACAATAAATGATACGTGTGACCGCAGTCGTCTTCGGACTTATTAATCCTTCACAATCGGTTATTATGACATTTTCGTTGACCCGGCCTAAATGTTATCACTTACATAAAGCTGTAAATTACGTACTTTTCTTAATTTCCAAGCAACATATTTTCCACATGTTGCCACTATTTTGTGAATATTTACAGGCCATGAATCATTCCTTGTCCCCAAAAAGTTGTCTCTGTGACTATGTTCAAACCCTAAGCACCATGTGTCCCCCCTTTTTGTTTCTTCGTAAAAAACTACTCACTTTATGGAATTTCTTTTATTTATGTAGATCTGTGGCTCCTTTTTGCTTATTTTTATTTGCCCTGACAAATTTTAAAAGGTTAAGCACATTTTTTTTAAGGAGTCTAAGCACTAAAATCTAATTCTATAAAGTTATAGTTTTTGGACATATACAGACAGTTGAATAATTCACCCAGACCACGAGCTGTAACAAAACAATTCACTTATCTCTACCACCCCACAAGAAATTTCTTCTTGCAAATCAAAATCGATTTGGTTCACAATTCATCACCATAGGTTATTTGGTCTTGGCTTCTCATGGAAGCCTCATCTAATAAAGCAGACGGGCGACTGGCTAGGCCACCTTGCCCTTAGAGCCGCGCACGTTCATTGCAATGTTGTGAGTGCTATATTGCGAGCTGTGAAAGCAGAAAGTGAATCAAATGATATATTTTGAACACTTCATTTACGTTACATAAACTGTTGATGTTTGTGAATAGCCACATTTACATATGGCTGGGTAAAGCATATTGCCTGTGGTGGATCTCTTTGTTGAAATTGGTGGCTCACCTTTTAACAAAACAGACAATAGCCAATATACTGCTAACTTTTTTGAAAAAAGAACGAGATGGTATAGGTGGAAATTTTTGCAAGATTTCATTTTTGTGCTTTTGTGTTTAACTCGTTTCACAAATTTTATGCACTGGTTTTAACTTGTTGGCTTGTTGTGAAATTGCTAATTGCACTGAAAAATGTTTCGAAACTGTTTAAATCATGAAAATTCAAACTTAAATAATCCCACTACACTGTAAGAAAGTAGACTCTATAAGCCTGAAGTTTTTGCAGTGGTTTTATTTTTTATGAATTTTCCAAATAACACAAACAAGTACACAGTGGTATGCTCATGTGAACGCAAAGGTTTTTTTTTTTTCCTTAGGCCATGTTATACCTCTATGGTTGCTTCATTTAGGCCTGATGCTTTTAATTCATCTTTCCTTGAGTCAGTGGTTTCTTGAAATGGTGGTTCTTCAGGTGATTGTGGGGTTCCCGATTGAAAACCATTTCAAGATCCACTGACCAATGACTTGGCTAAATAGTATGTTTGTGGGAATTTCTGACAAATGGCGCTATTGCACTTATGACTTGTTGCATGCAGCCTCACATAATCGATACATTCATGTAATAGAGTTCAATAAATTTGGTCAAGAATTGTGAAACGTAGAAACTTGTACAATTTTGAGAAAAAACACCCACATCGTCCCTTAAATGATGGTGTCACCTGCGATCGTGATTCTAGAGTTTCAAAAATTATTGAGCGAGATGGCAATCTAGCATGATTGTTAAACTCATAGTGAGACCAATTAATTGGCGTAAATCATCCAATTTTATCATATCATTTTTTGAAATCCGATATTTTCAACACACGTGGACTTCCTCAAAAAACGATGATAGAAGTTAATCATGTAATAATCAAATGGGAACTTAAACAAGCGTCGCCTGTGTTATATGACAATACATCAGAGGCTAAACACAATAACCTATATTCTCTAATTATCAGTATAGGATATGCCTATCTGCCATTTTTTACACTTTTTCAATGTTGACAAGGATAATCAACTACATTTTTTTTTAAGATTCTCAGACACAAATTGATATTTTCATCATTTTTTTAAAGTTGATCGCAATGCACTCTTGTAACCCCCGTCCCCCTAGTTATAGCCGGATTCAACAGAGGCCAAGTTGGATCAATACCTCGGCTACATGTAGCATTCACATTCATACCTCAATTGAACAATTTCCACTTTTTGACTTCTCTGTAAATACTGCACACTTTGCCTGCAGGTCGGATGCATGCATTCAAATCAAATTTCAAATTTTAATTCATAAATACTGTAAATGGCAAACACAAGCAGGAAGCTAGATATGTTTGTTAACATCAAAATAAATTCCCATAACTGTATTTCTTCCAGATGGTCTATATTTAAACAAGGCTAGCCCCCACCCTACTTTCTGAAGGCCTTCTCCCCATTTACACACGGTATAAAAAGCACACTTTTAAATATACAATTTAAGTAAAATCAGAGGTGTATGATCAATCCCAAAAATGCACCAGTTTTGGGAAATTTACCTCAATAAGGTCATTATCCCACACAAATCCTATTCTTAACATACGGAAAACCCGTACTTTTTGCACTCGTTTCAAGCCCACAAAGCAATAGCACTTAAGGAATTTTTATCATCATGAATGTTCTGTGGTCCTAAAACCTTCTTGAACCCTTTTTATCCCTACAAGTACTGACATGTGTTTAGTGCCGTACACTATAATCCCTTTCAATCATTAGGGATTGGTGCAAACACCCTCTGAGTAAAATGGTAGAGGTTAACCTTTTTGTCATAGTCGTCAAATCAATTATGTTTAAAAGCAAGCACGTATTCCTTATTTGGCATGAAGGTGTTCTCCGAATCCCAGTGAGGATCCTTTATCAGACCAAATATTCAAGGGGATTTCTCTTAATTATACACCTAACACAGAGGTACCTTACCAGTGTGCTGATGAATACATGGTGTATGATTCGCGGGTTGGTAATTACTTATTCTATCACTGTCCTACGTTTGAAGTAGCAAACGAAATAGGACTTTTTGCTCGTAATCATGCTTACAATCCAAAGAAGTTTTGAAAGGTGTGTATTTTTGTGTGAGGATGTTTGCGTGTTTATGTTGTGTTTCGCTCTGTCCGTCTGTGCTACTTTATATGCATGTACCTTGAGACCATTGGGGCAAGTTAACGCAAGTAATTAAAGCCACTATCAGTGATCTCCCCGAAAGAAGTCCACATTTTGATTACAGGAATAGCTTAAATGTGAGGATAAGTCTCGAATTCTTTAGTATTTTCCAACGAGAAATTGAACAGAAGGCAGAACACTCAGTTTTTTAAAGATATGGAAGCTCCATTGAATTAAGTGTAGTAATTAGCACAGTCCGTCGACAGTAATTAACTAAAATGTCCAATTTTGTCTTTAATAGGTGCCTTTGGTCCTCACCACTTGTAGGTATGTTAGATACCTATACTTGTTCAACATGCAAAATCTGATTTTTGGATGACTTTTTTTTATTTTTCCGACATAGCAAATCCTGATAGTGCTTTAATTGTCCCCCACCTTATCCCATCAAAATTGAGATTTTGGCTTTGGAAGAAAGTTTGTATTGGTTTCTCCTTGCCCTACAGAATTGAAAGGTTCAGGTAATTTTTCCTGAAATATGGTAGATCACAATCTAGCTTTACACACACAATGACCTAAGGCCCATATGGAGCCCATCATGCTTATATACTATCCAAAAATATGGACGTATGTAACTCAAATTTGTAATGAGAAATTTTTGTGTGATATGTTTGCATGTAAAAGAGGACTCATTTGAAAAGGGACCATGAATGGGGTGGCCCCTTTACGCTATCTACTGAAGAAAGTAAAAGATGGGAGAACTTGTTTGTTCTTAATCATTGATTCATTGCCTGCTAAGGTGTTTATGTGCACGTGCATATGCACATGTATAAATGTACCTGTTGAGTGTGAAGGGTTTCTTGAAGACTCCTTGTATACCTAAACAATGACATGGTTTTAGTTAGGGCAGGCAGTGCACTTAGTTATAAGTTAATGCAAGGTGTTTGTGATAATCTTAATGAAAGTCTCTTAACAGTTCTAGATATTCAAGGAGGGATTCCTCATCTACGACATTTACATCATACAGAAGTACAGGGATAGAATTTTAAAAGGACTGTGGGAATCCAAGTGGATGCTCGCACTAATTTTTGTGCGATCACCATGGTTCAAACAAATGAATTCTTGTAGTACAATTTTTGCTGGAGTCCAAATTCCTCAATCCCCCCCCCCCCCCGCACGGCCCTCCAATTGTTTTGTCACCATGGCTAGGCAATGGGACTTGCTAGAATTACTAAAATCAACGAGTAAATGGTCATTACAATCCCCGCATCGGCTTCATTAACTTAGAATTGATTGATTGAATATCATAAATTTTCTTTTCGTAAAAATCACTGTTCACATGTGAGATTTTTCAGAGTGATGTGAGTTATGCATATCCGGTGTTTCTACGCGACTCTGTGGACTCGCGCTGTAGCATTTTTACGTGAAGTGTCTGCGCAAGTCGACTCGCATCAAAATTCTACCTCTGGTACTATGGCGAGGTGGGAGCTACAGACAGTGCACCTCAAATTCATTTGATCTATCAAACGCCTTACACTTGCTCCTACTGAAGAAAGCATGCCAGATTTGTAATTTCTACAATCACAATTTAAATTCAGGAGAGTTTGGCAAAAGACCTTTTTAAGTCTTTTTTCACCTTCTTAATACAAAATTTACATTCCCCTTAATGCACTAAGTAGACTTCCTGGCTATACTAGCAATCAAGGCATGGTATTTACATAAAACTATTTAATTGACCATTTAGTGTTTGTGTAATTTCTTTGTGAGAGGGTACCTAAAGAGAAGTGATCTGATTCTAATGAGGATCCTCTCATTTCTAACACCTACACAGAGGTACCCTAGAGGGCGGGGTGAAAAACAATGAGTCCACCTTGCTTATGTTTTTCATTAAAGGTACAATGAGAAACTTCACATATCATATGGGTGCAGGGTCTCAATTTTGTCCAACTGAGGTTTTAGGTTTTTGCAGTTATATTGATTTGATATGTGTTAAACCTCGTGCGGAAATAAACAAGACTAAGACTGTTTCTTGTGTGTAAATCAAGTCATTTGAAAAAAAGCATTCGGAATGCTTTTATCCCAAAGGCTTAGGTGCACAACTGAATGCAGGAAAATACACATTAGAATGTTGTAATCTTCCCTATAAACTCTTCAGACTTCTTATTTATGTTTTATCATTGCCTGAAAGGGTGTGATTTACTAATGGTATGTAAATAAACTATAAAAAATTGAACTTTGACTGAAATAGGCAAAAAAAACTAGGCCCTTTTTGCTGGCTTATAATATTCCTTGTGATGGTGTTCAACTATTTTAGTGTTCATACAGTCCCAAAATATAATCATTTCCGTTATTTCAGCAAATACAGCTATCTACTGAAGATAGCAAGACAGCTGGAGAAAAGTTAATCTTCTCTGGAGGAAGCTCAAACAATCACAGCTGCAAAAGAAACTAACACATTAGTAATGTTATTTTAGGTTGGCCAAACTTGGTCGAGCCTGGGCTCATTTTTGGCGCAGCCCTCATTGTCTTAATTTATTTCATTTATGTGTAATGGAAAATCACTGAAACTGAAATAAGGTAAGCTCTCGGCTAGAAGCCCATAATAAAGTCATTACACCTTGCCAATCTGACTTTCTCCAAATGAAATTCTAGCTTATTCAGGGTCTGTCTAATTGGCATTTGGTATTTTTTTCTCCTCCCCTCACCGTTCAAACATCCCCCGTTTGATTCCTTCAAGCAGGATGTTACCTAGGGACTTTTACAACCACTCGATATGGTACATTCAACTTGTGCATATGATGTGTGAACTACTTATTCTCAAGGTCATTAGTCAGAGCAAAGCAGGTGTTAAGTTTGCACAAGTGTTGAGGCTTCCTTGCCGAAGCCTCTTCTCGTATTAGATATTCAAAAGGGGCCCCAATCACCTCCAACAAAAGGGGGGGTTACCCTCCACAAGTTTAATAAGGTTTGGTTTGCTTATAATGGTTCTATGCCCATTTCACAAGTGGGTGTGTCGTGTGTGTGGTGTGCATGCATGTGCATATGTAAGCGTGTGTATGCATTATGTACATGTTCAATTACTGCAAACAAGAGTACATGACCTTTAAACAACAAGGCACAAACATGGACATCCACAGTTGCCATTTATGTCCAGGCAATAGCAAATAAGTAAAATTATGTTTAAAAAGGCGATTTAAGTTTTCACTTTTTTTGGGGGGGGGGGGTCGGCTGTTTCAACATAAGTATCTCACTACTTTTGGGTTAATCAAAAGGTGATTGGGTTGGGCAATTCCCACCTTTGCGGTGAAAAAAAAAACGAGAATGGCAAGAGTCCACCGACTATGGCACATGATTGTGAAACACAAGAATTTACTTTGATTATTGAAGCAATGGAGCTAAACTTTGCACAACTGCATGAATATGTTATAGAACCCATTGCAATGTTTCCATACTGATATCTTCAGTAGATAAGCAGCAGGTTATTGTGGTCCAATTTCAAGGACACTATGTAGGTAACTTCAGATCACACATCCCTGTTTGAATGTTCATTTAAACTCTGAGTATCTAACAGGAATAGAAAATCTGGAGTAGATTAAGACTTAGTAGAAAATTGTAAAACTTGGATGATAATAAAAGTTCAACATAGGATATGCTTGGATGGTGTAAGAACACCCCTCCTTCTCAAAAACCACTGCTGAATTGAAGATCAGGTAAGTTTGGACTCATTTCAATGCAGTATTCATTAACCAATTAATCTATGCATGGTATTTGGAATCTCAGAGTTTTGGAAAAAACAGTTTGTTAAACTTATGCTTTATGTTTATTTTCCCTGCATTGTGTTAAAAGTTGATTGGCCCCTGACAAAAAAAGCAATAATTTAACCAAAGCTCCCACTTCAGATAAACTAATTAAAATGTGTCAGATATTAAGGAGAACCTAATTATCTTTCTTAAAAGAAATTATGTAGTCTTCAGTAAATGGGTGTTTTTAAATCAATAAATATTTTTAATTTTATCACCAGTGAGATATTTATCATTTACAGTAATGCACCAGTTGGTGTTTTTACACCAATCCCATAATGAATGTAATGGCCTATACTGTACTAAACACAGGGTCAGCATTTATAAATAAAGTGTTAAACGAGAGCACAAGATGCTGTGGCTTACTCAGATTTGTGGTGTTGAGTTTTACATGAAGTGAAACCATTATAGGTAGTCCTACAAGCAACAAATCATGCTAAGTGATAATTCCCCTATCCTCACGTTCCTTAACTGCATTTTTTCCACTTTCGAAATCACGGAGCTACCCGTCTTGTTTTTAGTGAGAAATTGCCCCCTATATCTAACAAATAATGCTAACAACCTTTTTGCGTGATCGTCAGGTATGTAGTCCTTTTCCGAAAAGGATGTTCGGGATATAGTCCTATAGCCAGTGAAATTTCGTTAAGTGTTCAGGCTAAACAAAAATCAAGTTTGTTTTTTCCAGTAGTAAAACCTAAATGTAAAATGCACTTTTCATTTTAATTTAAAAAAATAAATGAAAGGGTTCCCCGAAAATTGCTCAAATTGGCTAAATGCAAGTCAAGACAGTTCCAAATCATACTGGATTGGCCAATTATTAGTTTATAAAACAAAAATTTGATTTTGGATCACTTGGCAATCTTATCATTTCTGTTTTTGTCTAAAAATGCAACTTCCTAAGTAAATAAAAGAAAAACACAAAATATGGTAAAATGGCTCAAAGTTAAATGTAATGTTGGCCTACTACTGGCAACAAATTGAATCCCCTGCTAGCCACTACTCATCACCCAACCCATCACCAACCCATGGGATCCTGTATCCATCAATTACCTGACTACCCCGCACCCCATCAACCAACACTCCACCACACCATGGAATACTGACTTGGTCTGTCACCACTGATTTCAGTACTCCATCAACCAGGGGCAGCAAAACGCTACAAACCTAATTAATATAGGTTACGTAAAATAATTTTGGCACAATTTATTGCTTAGGTGGTTCTTCAGGGATTAACAGTAATTTTAGATGACATTGAGGATTTAATAGGAAGGGCTTGTGTATGGCCAGGCCAGGGAGATTAGTAACAGAAAATACTTACAGTACACATTAACCTGCTGTTTTTCTCAACTTTATTAACAACTTTGAAGCAAATTAACTTTCTTCCATTTGACAACTTCCCCAATTTTTCAATTTCCAGAAATTGCAAAGCAAAACTACAGCCTCACGGTCAGAATGGTCAGAGTTTATTAAACCCTGATCTAGGTTAGAAGCTAACTTTGGCATTGTAAGGCATTCCCTTCGTCACCACCAATTACTACCAATCCAACCATTTTTTTAGGAAACTTTCCCACTGTCAACCACAGATTCATGAAAATATTATTCACGGGCCTTCCAACTGAGTACTTATAAATTTGTCAGTACAGAATCTCCTGCAACTTTGGTCTTTGTTTTTTTTTCAATGTTGGCTTTCTTAATCACCTGTACGGGGGGGGGGGGGGAAATTTTGATTTGAGTCCCCAAAAAAATGGGGTCTCCGAAACTAGTTTCAGAAAATTTCAGAAATAAGCTGCGATCTCCTCTATTTCTAGCACTTTTTGAGGAGTTTTGAAGTAAATTTGGTAGAATATGGCTTTGGACATGGAAAGTATGGTCTCTGGAAATGAAATGGTTCTAAAAAGGGAGTCACTGGAACTGATAAAAAGCCTGAAAATGAGGGACTTATAGGCGTACCTACCCTACTTCTCCAAGGTGAGAACCATACTTCCATGTGAGAACCCCCTCCCAACCTGTACATTTTATTTGTTTGCTGTCATACCCACTTTTTAATTGTATCTACCACATTTTTTACCATTAACCTTAATTTCCAATTCACACACACACCAACACTGGCAATCACACCACACAAATGCACACATAGTAGCAAGCAAATAATAGTTCACAAAAATGATGAATGGCATTCAAAGGAGAAAAGAATCATTTTAGTTGTCATACAAGAAAACATACTCCATTTGTGACCAAATCATGTTATTGCACACCTGTACCTACTAGTGTAAAATTACAAGGGCATTTGCTATAAATGAAAGAACTGTGTGACAGGGTCTGAGTGACACTGGCTATCTATACCAAACAAACATCCAGGCCAACACACTTACTCTTGACATTAACTGACCTTGGTGTCCAAAAATGGTTCCCCTGTTTCTTGGTAGAGACCCTACTAACAATACATTGCCAAAAGAGTCACCAGACAACTACAGGAACCAAGAGTATTTACTAGTCTAACAGACCTGTGTTACAAGTGTTACACGTGTAACACTTTCCGTGCGTTTCTTGATATTTATCCCCTGTTTCTTGCGTGTTAATGTATTCCAAGGGGGGTGAGTGTTTTGGGCCATATAGACCTTTTGCTCTCTCCTCATACACTGTTTTGTTTTCATACTGTGTCGTATTGAAATAAAGTTTTGATAAATATTGTCTATCACCCAGCACTCTGTTTAAGACTTACTTCGTAAGCCAAAAAATTAGAAATTTCCTGATCCACGCTAAAATTAAACCTAAGTCTAGTGCTTTGGTGGGCAAAAGGCAGGTTTTTTTGTGTTAGATAGAATTTTGGTGGGATTACATAACCTTATTGAGGTATAATTTCCTAAACTGGCGCAGTGTGGAATGACTCAATACACCCTCTGGTTGTGCACCAAATTTAAGTTGAGGGACATCAAAATCTTAGGTTGATAGGTAATTACATACTAAAATCCTGAATTTAACCGTTTTATATAACTTAAAATTTGCTCTCTCCTTGAAACCATATACCTTGTCCTTCAGATGTATGTTCAGCCCTATTCCCATGTACAGTACTGTACATGCATATCACAATCAGTTTTGAAAGCGATATGTGTTCCCGGCTGTCCTAATACACCCAGTGAATTGACCAATGGAAATAAGCTTCCTGTAGAGGCCAGGGTTTTGAAAATGTAAATTTCCCGGGAAGATAGTCACATTTCTCACAGATTGCCCCTATATCTTATGTATAAATTTCCTCCAAATGGCCATTTTCCCTCCCATAGCCAATTTTCCTTGGACGAGCTTCCAATTCCCACTTTTTTGAGCATGGTAGAGGCTTTCTTGGGTTAGTCAAGATGCTGTCTCAATAATTTTAAAGGGCCATGGTCCGATCGCTAATACCTCATCCACAGGGACCCAGATTTTTAACCCGGGAATTTGGCCCAAAATGTTTTGTTTCAGAAGAAAGCTACTATTTTTCTCATTTACCCTGGGAACTCTTGCAAAAGGATGTTTGGTTTGGATCTTAACAAAAACGGGACCTATTTTTGGTCTACCATATGATCTTTACACAGTATTCAATGGGACTAACAAAATGACGTTTTTAGCTCCCATGTCAAAACGATTGAAATATCAGCGTGAAACTTTAGAGATCTGGTTTTTGGGTCAGGTCATTCAATCAAGATGAAAAGTTTATATTATAAATTGGGCCCTCCCCTTTAATCAAATGAGAGACAAAAGATCAATTGTTTCTTTAAATACTGTAGATAGTTAGAATTTTTTTGCTTTTTTTTCATTAATTTTTGAAATACTGTGGAAATGCAAATGTAACACACCAACAGAAATTAATTCTGAGTTCAATTATAATTCTGAAAATAGCAACTAGTGCAATTATTAAAAATACATTGGCGGTCCCCGGAGTGTCATCTGCCATTGCGGTTTGTGAATGGGAACCAAAGGTCACATGAGGTTCACATACTGGTCCCTCCACCCACCCCCCTTTCCACCAGTTACATCACCGTAGCCCTACGAACTCCATACGCAGCATATATTACGGGTTAACATTTTGACTGCCAAAGGGTCCACATGAGGTCACACATTTCCACCCCACCCCGCCCCGCCTTCTACCAAGTTACATGATCGTAGCCCTACAAACTCTACGGCATGCAATAAATTTAAGGGTTAACATTTTGACCACACACACGCACACACATAGACACAGACTACGACCAAGTAATCACTATGTCCTCTGCAATTCTATCAGATCGAACAAAAAGGAAAATCCAACAATTTTGTGTGCGAGAGTAACAGCATTCCAAATACAGTACATTTCAAAAAATCACTTTCCCTCAATTGGTCATCCAAAGAAATTATCAAAACCATCCATCCCCACGCCAATGCTTTTAAAGTGCATTCGTATCATTAACATTACACTCATATCTAGCGATGCACTTCCTTTACATAGATATAGTTCTATTGCTATTCTCTATTATTAACTCTATTATGTTTACACTGATCTTCTTGAGGCTGAACCACCAACCCAATACTAGAATGTTTTGGACTTAATGTAACAGTCATTTTCCACACGGTGCCAAACATGGAAACCATAATACCTTGTCCTTACAGATATTATGTTAAGCCATTAAAAAAGTCCATGTAGCAGTACTGTACATGCATATCACAATCAGTTTTGAAAGAGTAGGGTGGTTCCTGCGGTCCTAAAATACATCCAGTGAAATTGACCCATGGACAATAAGCTGCCTGTAGAGGCCAGGGTTTTGAAAAAAATGTAAATTTCGCCGTGAATATAGTCGCATTTCTCACCGATTTCCCACTATATCTTATGTATAAATTTCCTTCCAAATGGCCCAATTTTCTCCCTCCAATAGCCATTTTTCCTGGGAGGAGCTTTCCAAATTCCCGCACTTTTTGAGCCTGGTAGAGGCTTTTCTTGGTTATTTCAAGATCTGTCCTCAATAATTTAATTAAAGGGCCTGGTCCGATCGCTAACACCTCTACACATGTGGACCCCAATTTTCCCGGAAGTGGCCAAATGTTTGTTTCAGATAAAGCTACTATTTTTCTCATTTACGCGTGAAATGGGCTTGCAAAAGGATGTTTGTTTGGATCTTAAGCAAAAACGTGACCTATTTTGGTCCTACCAATATTATCTGTTACACATTATTCATTGTAACTAACAAAATGACGTTTTAGCTCCCATGGTCAAAAAACCGATTGAAATAGCAAGCGTGAAACTTTGAGATCGGTTTTGGGGTCAAGTCATTCAATCAAGATGAAAAGTTTATATATATAATTGGAGGCCCTCCCCTTTAAAATCAAATGAGAGACAAAAGATCAATTTGTTTCTTAAATACTGTAATAGTTAGAATTTTTTTTTAAAAAACATTTTTATTTTTCAATTAATTTTTGCAATCACTTGTGGAAATGCAATTGTAACACAACAACAAGAATGTAATTAACTGAGTTCAATTATAATTCTGAAATGCAACATTGGCAATTATAAAAATACATTCGGTCCCCTGAGGTCCTCTGCCATTGCTGTTTGGAATGTGACCAAAGTGTCACATGATGTCACATCTGGGTCATCCCCCCCAGCCCTCCTTTCCACCAAGTTACCATGCAGTCGTAGCCCTAACGGGGGAACTCATACGGCAATGGGGCAATATATTACGGGGTAACATTTTGACTGGCCAAAGGTCACATTAGGTTCACAAACAGTCACCCCACGCCCCGCCCCCCGTCCTTTCTACCACGTTACATTATATCGTAGCCCTTACAAACTCATACGGCATGCAATATATTAGGGTTAACATTTGACCACACAGACACACACACAGTAGACGCAGACATCCGACCAGAGACTCACTATGTGCCTCTGCAATTCTATCAGACGACACAAAAAAGGAAATCCGACAAGTTTTGTGTGCGAGATTAACATCATTCCAAATACAGTACATTTCAAAAAATCACTGTCCGCAATTGGTCATCCGAATTGAAATGATCCAAAACCCATTCCATCCCACGCCATATGTCTTTTAAAGTGCATTCGTATCCAGTTAATCCTTACGACACTCATAATCCGCGATGCCACTTGCCTTTCCTTTTACGTAGATAGATTTTCTATGTGCTATTCTCTATTATTTACTCAGTTATGTTTAATGGATCTCTTGAGGCTGAACCACCAACCCAATACTAGGAATGTTTGGACTTCTGTAATCATTATTTCCATCCACACGGTGCCAAACATGGCAAATAACATGAAATGATTTCCACATTTTTTATTTAAAAATTTAAAGAAAAATTATAACATATTTGGGCTGTTAGCGAACTCCGGCACACAGATGTTTACAATTAGGGCTTTTACATGTCCCCTTGTCACTATATTTGCGTGGATATTTCTTTGCAAATTTAATGGAAGTTCGCCCCGCTTTGATGTCTAGGGGTATCCAAGTGGAATTTTTTCTGTTTTATTTCTCAACAGTTATAAACCAGGTTAATTTATCGAGGTGTAGAATTAGTCGAGGGAGACTCCTGGAATAGTTTCTTTCGTATACCTTAGGTATCGTTTTGTATTTCGTTCCTGTTCGTTAGATATTATTTGCATTCGTTAACACCGACAGTTTATTGTCCTTTTTGGGCTCCTGGTGGGGCCCAAGCTTAAATCCATAGAGTTCTTGCCCATAACTCTTGATGAAGTTGCAGAATAATTCCATGGCAAGGACATGGCGCTAGGTTAGTCGTAAGGTACAAACCCGTGCATACGTCTTTCCAAGTGGACGGTGGCTTCCGGGGTGGGTCGGCCCCCCATTTCCAACAGGACATAATGAGATGAGATCCTGCTGAGCCTTAAGTTTATACAAACGTGTATCGTGCATACAGGCCCACATGGATACATTTGTTTGTATGTCATAGAGGGTCGAGTAAGGGTACAATGTTTCAAAATTTGAGTTTTGGCCTAAAAAAACCATTTCAGAGCCACAAGGAAAGATTAAATTGGAATTAAATCCAATACGTGGGCAGTCCACAGATGTACACATGCACGCTATTGCACGTTGACCTTCTGCACTCACAGGGGAGAAAAACTTCCCTGGTCAGATGGGCTCTTGAAATGGTTCTTCAGGCAACGTTGCCTGAAGAGGCCATTTTAAGAGGCCATGATCAAGGAAAGCTAAATTGAATTATCCAACACATGGCCGCACACAAATGATCACATGGCAGCTATTGCACTTATGACTTCTCTGTTCTTGGCAATCACATGATGAATTGGGTAGTCCCACTTGTGCACCCAAACAGAGAGTCATTCTAATACATGGCGCACACAGATTGTATCAAAATGGCAGCTATTGCACTTACAAACCTTCTTGCATTACAGGTAACAAATTATTTTAGTGTTCTCCCCTTGTACAACCAACAATCAAGTGTTTCTCCAACTGGAATGTCCTTCCCTTCTGAGTCAATCAAATTCTTTTGAATATCCCCTTTTGGGCTGCCGTTATCGTATGCTATTGTCTGAGGAGGTGATAACAGATGTATTAGCCAAGGAAGTATACGGGTGGCTCAAAGTAAAAGTTGTATTTTGTTTAAAGAAAGATATCTTTGAAGATTTATAACAACAAAGCTATGTATGATTTATTTTGGGTCACCTATATGTTATAGAGAAACGAGCATATGTGTGCCAATTTCTCAGAAGGGGCAATTTAACCTGAAGGGCTTCAGAACACCTAAACCCAGGCTTAGAAGCAGCCCTTAAGCAAGGCTGATACAACCTTGAGTCCCCCCCTGAGCAGCCTTGAAAATCAGGCTTCAATGTAACTATGCTCTGCCAAAAGTTTGATTTTCTTGAAAGCAGGTACATTAGGTGGCGCCTGGGCTACTAGGTAATTTGTGTTCTAGCCTTGCCCGGGTCTAGTCACATTCTTAAACACTTGAGATGGGTTTGACGTAATTTCATTGTTCCTAGCTGGTGTGATATGAAATAATAATACACGGGTACAGCGAGTATGCATCACGCATACGCACAGACGCACTGCTCAGACGCATCGAAGGTGTATGTAAAAATGGACCTGTCGATTAAAAAAGACGGGGAAGGTTCATTGATAAATCTACCATAATTTTAGTAGTATATGATTAACGGCAAAAAAACAAACAAACAAGTTTTGTCCTCATATCTAAGAAATGTGAAAAAGCAAATGAAAGTAAGCTTTTTTTTAGAAAAAATGCTCATGCGAAATGCAGGCCTTTATTTTTATTGCATGTTGACCCATACTTTCTCATTTTTTTGGCCGCTTTCGCGACCCCCACATTTTCTTTTTCCCCTGGAAATTAGAAAAAACTTTCAAGTGAGCAAAAGCCTAAAAAAATATTGCATTAAAAGAAATGACACAATTTTAACAAAATGGGCACGCATTCTTCTGAGACAAACTTTTTTTCCCTATCCTAATTATAGCTTCTTATGTTGAATGAAGGTGTTTTAAGAATAGAGGTACGTGTTTTTAGATCCTCTGGGCCGTGGATCTATTTTGTCATCTCAATAGGCGGGCAGCACTGTTTTAGCATAAAATAACTCGGCTCAGTTGCGCCTCGTTTACTACAAATAATGCCAGGTGAGTCCGTGGATATGACATGATAATACATGACAGAGCTTTATTCTCTAATTGATAAATGGCATTGTCTTTCTTTAGATGCAAAAATGTTAACCCCCGCCCCCCCCCCCCCCCCCATCACCGTATGAACTGCACCTGGTCCATTCCTCTCCTTTCAGTAGGTCCAGTCCATTCATAGTATTGATTCTGAACAATTTGACCAAAATATGCCATTCAGAAGTGTTTAGGCCTATACAGGAAGGGCATTGTAGATTTAAATATTTTGGGAGTGGCCTATAGGCATGGTGATACGAACTTGCTCCAAAAATCAAACCGCACTATCAAAATAAACTGAAATTGGGAAATTACATTTCCTTGAGGAATATCTATAGTGACCATGAAAAAATGAAGGGTGCTAGGGTCAATCACAAAATGATCAATCATGGGTCGCCTAATCACGAACAGAATCATGGTTTACAATAGTTTTCGTCACCCTTAGCTTGTTATGTGCTAAAAGCTCCACTCTTGGACCATTGGGCTGTCCTGACTTTTGGGTCAAAGGTCAAAAGGGTGAAATTTAAACATGCTTATATAAAATCAGAGGAAGGGTTTTCCCTTATCATGCTAATTTTTTTTTTTAGAATAGTTTTTTTCAACGGGATCTGTTGCAATCAAGTCCAAAATAGTGGCATATTTTGTGCAATACTTGCTTTTGAACACAATTAGTGATTGTAGGGTTTCATGAAAAAACAAAAAGAATTTATCACATGTTTGTTACACTATCTATCACAGTGGACTCATGGATCAGTATCGAATTCCCACAATATTTGCTAAACGATCAGGTATAGGGTTCTGCATCATATTTCATTTTAACTTGGGGTTATTCAACCATGTACAAGGAAATTAGAAAATTTCTTGTGTCACGACTCGTAATCCGAAATTAATGCAATGCCAATGCTCAGACAATACTTGAAGCTGTTATGAAATAAGTCACAGTCGGCAGTATTTATATGATCGAAATGGTCTTTTGGGCAATTCCAAACGTCATGGCCGTTACATTTTGATCACACTTCCTGTATTCAACAGGTATTCCATAAACCAGAATGCTTTGGATGTTGAATTTTACTTGTGGTAATGTTTAGTGGACAGTCTAATGTTTAAAATGAGCATGAAATTTCTAGGGAACTCTAATTGATTAAAAAGATATGAGCGTTTAGAAGTAAATCTCATGGCCGTTACGAGAATTGACAAGCATTTTTTTTTGACAACATCTTGCAAAGCTCTTTGAAGTTGTGCAACCTCAAACTCTGGTTTCTGTTAATATGTAACCCGCAACACACAGTATCTAACTTTGAATACAATTATGGGATAACATCTTACCATATTACTAGAAACACATCGAGAATGAGTGTATGGATTTTACAAATTTGTGGAAACAGTCATGGATGTTACACATGTGTGTAAATGTGGTGCAACACTTACTCCTTCCTAATTGATAATTTGAGAGTTAGGTGCTTAGTGTCAACTCATATTTAATAATAGAGCATAAGTAATTCGCCGAACCTCCAGTAGCTTAACAAGATAATAATCTCTAGAAAATGCGTCATGGACGTTACAAAGGGGTCATCACATGTAATTGTGGCCCTTTTGTGTTTTCTTAGGTTGATTTTAAATTTGAGTGCAGCCCCTAATGTAATCAACCAAAACATGAGTGCTGTAATGTACCTGATATTGTTATTATTCAATATTTCTTGTACTGGGTCATGGCAAGTTTTGATACTTAGCATTTATTAGCTTTCTTGGCATAGTTTTTTCATATTGCCTTTTCCATCAAAAATAATTGAAGGAAAAATGTTACATCTTCGCCAAAGTTGACAAAGATTATTAAATTCAAATAAATGCTGACTCAATGATTTCCTGATGAGGGCGCCCTCAATTGTTAACAAATTGTGTTTTTTGCATATACATAATGCTTGTCCCATATAATAATCACTGTGTAAATAAACTAGCTCAATCGAAGTACCTTCATATAGAAAATCACACCTTTTGTTTTAAAAGATGCTCTGTTCCGATTTATGTGGATTGTGTGCTCTACTTGATATGAGAGCCGGCACTTGCACATACACCCCATCAGTACGAGGGAAAACCAAACTTCAGTGTTTTGATGGTAAATGAGCGAAAAAAAAATAAAAAAATGCATATTGCAAGCCCTATTCATACTGTGCTATATTGATTGTTAATCAGTAAACAGCGGTTTTTTTTGTTTAATAATCTGGGGAGGAAAGTGGATTCGAGGCGTCAAATTTCAGGACGACGAATGAGAAACAATATGTGCGGTCTTCATCTGATATCAAAGTTGATACTACTTCCGGGTAAATCAATTGGGGGTCCCAATACGTCTCACGTGCACCTTTACAATGTCCAGATCCAGAAATTTTGTTTACAATACGGTATTCCTATGCAACGTGTTATACTGTACATTCATGTGTACTGCTAACACGAAAAATCCAATAATTCAATCTCAAACTTTGGAATTAAGTATTTTAGGTGAGTATCTTTAGTTCTAGTTGACTATTTTTAAATTACTACACAAGCACATACATTTCTTTGAGTCAGCCTTAAGTTATTTATTGTGAGGCTTATAAATGGTATATTATAGTCTGCAACAACTGTAGTCTAAAATTTTGTCAATTAGGGAACAGACCTCAAAAAATAATACCTGACAAAGTGGACAGGGGGGGGGGGAGGACAAGGCCTCTTCATTCAATTTTCGCTTTCTGCTTCAAATATTTTCCCCCAAACTCCCTTTCAGTAGATAACTTTAAGTGTCTCAGTCACATGAAACCAAGCTGTGCATTTTCTCAAGCCGCATGTTGTAATTCATGACACTGGCTTATAATCAAGAAGGTTGTAAGTGCAATAGCTGCCATGTGAATCATCTGTGTGCTGCCATGTATTATGATAAATTATCTTTCCTTGAGTCATTGGTGGTTCTTGAAAATGGGTTTTTCAATGCAGACTGTGTCACCTGAAGCACCATTTCAAGAGCCAATGACCACAAACTTAAGACATAGTGGTATGTTTGCTTGAAATTTCTAAACACAATGGAAGCTATTTGCACTGATGACCGTTCTTACATTAACACGAGACGCTATTTGGTTACTGCAAAGCTCATATCCAAGTCAATATGTCAGACTGTGAGGTTACATTAAAGGGATAGTCTGCCATTCCATATCGATCACTTGATATCCTGCAGAAAATTTGGAAATTTGGGTGGGCGGATGTGGTAACCTTTCTTTTTTCCAATAGTCTTGCCTGTGAGATAACGATCCTAGCTCAACTAATTTGTCTCTGGGATTTCTTCCGTTTGATGTAATTTTGAATATGAAAGAAGTAGTTGAGAAATTCATTTAAATTTTCCCCTGTTGTATATATAGCCTTGATCCAGTTTCAATTTTGAGTACTTTTTAACATAATAACCGACTAGTGGAGGGAGGTTCAGTATCGATAGTACTTTTAGTTGTTTTATTCAAAATCAGGGACGAAGTGATGCAGCAAGTCCTGGGTTCTCAAGTTTGGTTTGGGAAGGGACATGCCTCCATGAGTCAAATAAGCCTCAAGTTAAAGATCCATGGCCTGATAGCTAATGGACTCATCCCAAGAACCCCAGATTTTACTGGAAGTGGTCAAAATAATTGGTGTATGGAGAAAGCTACTATTTTTCTCATTTAGCTAAATGTTTGGTTTGGATATTATGAGTGAAAATTTGCCCCATTGTGGTCGTCCAACATTAATTTTACAGAGTACTCTATGGGCTTACAAGATCTTATTTTCAGCTCTTACATCAGAAAAGATTGAAAATATCAGTGAGATACTGTATATTTACAGTGAGGCCTCAACAAGAAAATAGCATATAGCACGTAGAAGCGCCCTAGTTTCAAGTCAGTCTGTTGGTTATTTCTAACCTTTTCCCTTCATTTTGTTTAATAGTATCAACATTTACATAATACTAGATATGGGATATTTTAACACAAAATTCCTCCTTTGTGACAAATAAGACAAATTTATAAAGTTTATAATTCACAGGTACAATTTAAAAATTTTTTAAAGTTGGGCAGTCTTCAAAAAACGGTATTAGTCTGCATATATTGGTTTCGCAATGGCAGTGACAAAAAATCAATGCACTTGTGGGGCTTGTGCCATTATTTGTCAAACTGAAGCATGCATGCATTGCTTTTATGCCAATGCACTCGAAGCTTAAAATATTCAGCCATTACCCCGAATTAAAAATACACACATTTCTTCCCTATCCCTTTTTTTCACCTCTCACTTCCACTTCTGCTTCTTTTTTCCCACTTCCCAGTTGGCTGGGCTGACTTTCTCAGTCATCCAGACAACACCTGGGGAGAAATTTGCCTCCCCTGCTATGCTCGGGACATCCGGCGGGGTCCGTCTGGCACCCCCCAGCTTAATGACGGACAGGGGACATTTGGCGCTACAGTGGTGAACAGCATCTCGGACTGCGGCCATTAGATAAATAGCTAAACTACTGTGTTCAGTCACAGTATTCGGTCCCTTCTCAGGAAACACCCTATAGGTGGGAATTTAGTGCTGTATGAATTTGAGTACAAGAGTACTAGAGTACAAGTGGTATTTCTGAACGTCTGGACAGAATTTCCCACAGAATCTATATGTACTTTACATATTTGCCAAAGTTGTTGAGGTAAAATTGGTACCACTCCATCAAGATAGAGCAGGCCTTCACATACAGGAGGAGTTTAAACATACCCATAATTCAGTGCTGGTACTTCCATCATGGAGTACCATTGGATAAAGTGTAGGAGGGTTAAAGGAATGTCGATGAATGGGCCCCTGTGGTATCCACATGACCTCAACATATTGCTTGTGGGATGCTTTACATGTCGTCTTGGCTCATGTGTCTTTAATGTCCTGTTAGCTGCTAATTCTGTGTCAATTTCCATCGCTTTCTGCACACTTTACTTAAATCATGCATTCCTAACAGCATCCTTTTTGAGCAATCTGAAAGGACCAGGTTGCTGTCCTTGTTTCTACATTAAATTTAAAATATGGATACAATCTAAATAATTCACAAATTTGAAAGATATATTTTGGGGGTTTTTTTTCCCTTTAGATGAGTAAGTCATTAAGAGAAAAGTTGCATAGAGTTCTCCTAATTACAACTGCAGTGCCTCTGCTCCTCAAACCAGGATAAAAATGATCTGTAATCAAAGACGTATTTGACAATATTTAGCATATTTTTCAGACTTGTCAAGTCTCCGCTCTTCTTGGTTCTCTAATCATATCTTTATAAACCAGCTTATACATGTCATCGAGAACATGATATGAAACCAATTCCAGTCTCAGTCCTGAGCAAGTTTCCATGCTTCCATTTACTATGGTATTAGTATACAACAACCCTGGTTAATGTGGAATATGAATAATATTTTAACCGGCCAAATCAGGTTAATGTCTTTTACAATTACTTTGCAAAATTATTAGTAAACTATCAAATTCAGAGCTATCAAATTATGCACACAAAACCCATTTTTGTCAAAAAAAAACAAAGTTTATCATGTGTCCATACAATGTATCTTGACCAATCAACTATGCCACTACATAAGAGGTTATCCATTCAAAGTTCAACACCATTTTTTATTTTAAATTTACAATCATGAATTTTTTAGACCAATATTGGGATTTGATTTTGGTATAAATATAAAGTGAAATGGTCCCAACAGCCTAGCTTAGGCACAAAAACATGTTCTTTAACTAACTTAAGAGAGATTCAGTAGCTTCCCAGAATGCTTGCTTCCAATGGAGGTTTGTGTACAGGTACTGATTTGAATCTTAGTGATGAAACCAGCTAAATTGACAGTAACTGATCACAAACTTTCATTTTAAGTGTTTCATCTGTAACGATTAACATGACTACCAGTACAAAAACTCTGCCAAGGAAGCAATGCATTGTGTGAAGCTACTGGTTCTTCTCTATTTAACTTATTCAGAAGCTACAATGGTTAAAAGGGTAACTATAATCATGATGCTTAAAAGGAAGGACATTTTCTTTTACGTGAAAACAATGGTTGCCGTTGTATTTTTTTAAATGTATTTCTGTTAAGATTCACCAAGATCAACTTTAACTGTTTACAAATCAGGCCTGAAAAAAAAGTGGGGAACTTGGAACCACCTTCCCAGGACAGCTTTCTATTTGAATGAAATTGTAGTTCTTAGTTGTAACAAAATACCAAGAATTGAAGGGATTATGCAACCTTTGCGGATGAAATCTGATTAATCCCTGAGGAATTTAGCATTTCCAGCCCTTAATTTTAATAACACCATAAGCTGGCTCCTCCCATGATCTTTTTCTTTAAATTGCTATTTTCATTTATCAAATAATTAGGGAAAAACCTGCTGCCCAGTAATATCTCTTCGTCACTGGGGTCAATTACTAAAAATCTGTAAACCGCCAAATGCAGTATTGACTGACTTGCTTTTTCTCCCTAGGGTATGTGCAGCTCTGGGGCGTTGAGGATTATATGGTGTACCTGGTGTATGTATAGTCTCTACTTGACGCAAGATAGGTGGAGACCAAAAAAGTCCATAAGCCCGTCTGCCTGCATGGAAGGCCCTTGAAGCTAAGTGAACTGTTGGACGAGGACCTCAAACCTCAACAAAACTAACTTCATATCAGGGCATTGAGACACGGTCCGCCTAGGAGCTTTCAAAGGCATAGGTCTAAACACACTTTCCTGTCTATAGACTAAAATTATATTGATTTTTGGCTACCTCTGGTTTAACTCATCTAGAAAAAAAATGGACTTTTTGGGGAAATGTTGACCTTTTTTGACATTTCCCCACCCCCTGTCAGATCCAGGGAGGACCCCTGGGAGAATGTTTACATGGTTTAGTAGGCTTTCCCCCCTACATATACTTAAGTTTTTAACTCTCTAGCTCAATCTGGAAACAAGTTATGGCAAAATGTTTTACTTTTTTGTGAATGTTTCTCTTTTTTTACATGTCCCACCGCCCTGTCAGACCTAGGGAGGTCCCTGGGGATGAATGACTGGTTATAGGGGTTGCCCCCTCCTACAACATACCTAAGTTGGACTACTCTAGCTCATCTAAAAAAAGTTATGGGCAAAATGTTTACTTTGTTTGTGACTGTTTCTCTTTTTTTACATGTCCCCCACCCCCCGGCTTCACGACCTAGGGGAGGTTCCTGGGGGATGAATTACATGGTTAGTAGGGGGTTTGTCCCCCATCCTAACAACATACCTAGTTTGACTACTCTAGCTCATCTTCAAAAACCAGTTAGGGACAGAAAAAATGTTTACCTTTTGTGGTGAAATGTTGACTTTTTTGACATTTTCCCCCACCCCCCTGTCAGACCCATGGGAGGACCATGGGGCACTGGATTACATGTTAGTAGGGGCTTGTGCCATCCTACAATATATCTAAGATTTGGGTACCCTAGCTGATCTGGAAAAAAGTTCTGGCAAATGTTACCTTTTTGGTGAAATGTTTACCTTTTTGACCTTTCCCCCCCCCTGTCAGACCCTAGTGGAGACCCTGGGGGGCAATGGATTACATGGTAGTAGGGGCTTGTGCCATCCTACAATATATCTAAGATTTGGACTCTACCTCAGCTGGAAAAAAAGTATGGCAAAATTTTTACCTTTTAGGTGAAATGTTACCTTTTTGACATTTCCCACCCCCTGTCAGACCAGGTTAGAACCATGGGGGAATGGATTACATAGTTAGTAGGGGCTTGTGCCCCCCTACAATATAACTAAGTTTTGGTACTCTGCTATCTGGAAAAAAAGTTATGGCAAAAGAGGCGGTGGGCGGCCCAAGCCTCCATTTATTATAGCAATTCAATTCACCAAAAAATGTCAAAAGAATTACAGTAATACTGAGTGCAAACCAAAAACCTATTGGGTGGGTTTGATGTGGGTCGGTCATGGTGTTCCCATGACTTACACACGACCTCATCCCGTTTTCGTTAATTAACAAAACATTCGGTAAATAACCCTTCCAGTGCAGTTTGATTACTCAACTCCACGTTTTTTTGGGATAAGCAAATATTTCTTGACAACATATAAAAAATTCAGGAATTTTTCGTCAAGATTTCGCGTTACACGTGTTAAACCAATGGCGACGTCTGAATTGGTGATTTTCTTGGCCGCCCTCGCCCTGCAAATGTTTACTTTTTTGTGGTCCAGGCCCCCACACACACCCCAACAACCCTTACAATACCTCCTCCGTACATCCAGACATTGCCATTCATCAGCCGGATTTTTGCTACGCAATCCGTCCAAAAATTCAAAATAAAATTGTTATTTTGGTAGCCGGCTAATTTCACCATAGACACATTATAAAACCAATAAGCTGTGGGACCGTCCCCCAAAGTGCCCTCTGTATAGATGGAACAGGCGGAGGACTCCCCAATTGAAATGCATAGTGTTTCCCATTGCGAGGTTTTCCTGCTGCTACGATTTCTACAAAACACCACCTTGCTCTGAGTTTCAACCTGCCATCCTTAAAGCCTTGATGGCTACCCAAGCCAAGTAGTTCACATGGAATAACCTAATTGAATGCACCACCGCGTATGTCTTAAATTAATTTGAGCTATGTTGTGCAGTGAAATCTCCACAAGGGAAATCTTACAAGAAAAAATCATGTATGGCTTGATTCCATTTGGAGTTGAATCATGATTGTTAATGAAATTTCCCCAGTGATGTATGAGATTTGCCTTGCCCATTTGTATTGCTATCTACAGTAGATACTGAATCATGTCCATTGATCACAATCATCTATGAGAGATAGCGAAGCTGATCATGTCCTGATAAGAAAATCTAAAGTCATCCAGCTGTTACTCTGGCTACCACCCTTTCTATAGGATAGGATAACCATCCTTTCTATGTTCAGAAGTTCCCCAGGATTATGAGATTTGCTCCATTTGTATTGCCTATCTACAGTAGATAGCTGTATCATGTCATTGCTCGCTATCTACTGAAGATAGCTAAGCATTTCCTTGATAAGAAAACTAAAGTCAGCTCAGCTGTTACTGGCTAACACCCTTTCGTAGGACCGTCTGTGTGGGTGGATAAGACTATGGGCTCATTCAAATTAGGACGTACTGTTCAAGTGCCGTGTAACCAGTATGACAGACTTTCCTTCTTGCCAACCTATACTTTCCAAACATTACTCCTCCTGATGCCCAACTCGGACAAGTATACTTAGATCACCCTCGCAATTGAATGGGGTTCATCAGTTAGGGAGGAAAAAATTTTGAGAGCATCCACACCCCCACAACCAACACACACCGGGCATACAGGCATGCATTTGTGTTGGTTTATGTGCACACACACCACACACACAAAACTTGTACTTAAGCAAACAAGCGACCTCATTTTGCCCATGCCATAGATCCGTATCTAAACCGAAGGTCAACCCCCTGAAATATTGGGACCCAGCTGTTTGTAAGTCCATTTTATACAAAATCAAATAAACCCAAACATATGCAACGGTGACACCCTTGACAACTGATTTGGATACGTTATAACCACTGACTTCATCCTGTGTAATTTTTAACAATTTCACACATTGTGGGCAAATATGATTTTTCTTAAAATCTAGTTTATTAAACACGTCTCTCTATGGGAAATGGACTGAGCGCTATAACAGACAAATCCTGACCTTTGTAAGGCCTATATGGCAAGATTTCCCGCAATGGATTTTTCTGATTTTTTTTTAAATAGCCTCCTTGCATGTCCCTATTTATATCAATTGTGAAAATTGTGTGTGTCGCCACAAATTAAAAATGCTCTAAAATACAAGATACATTGCATGGGGTCGAACAGCTGTGTGACAAAATGTGGAGACCTGACACACATACAACGACTACTATCCCTCGTAAACCAGCCTTATAACCCCCCCCCCCCCGGCATATACAATACCAACCTTTTATACGAGTACTCTCCCTGGAGTTTAACATCAAAAATGCCCGAGTACTAACATTTTGTTCTCGTAATCATTCAGATTCAATCACAATCAGGGCCCCCGGGAAAAATTCATTTTGTCCTGGGAAGATAGTAGCATTTCCCATAAATTTCCCACCATTTTTTTATGTATTGTCTTTATCTGAAAAAAGTCAAGATTTCCCTCCAAATGGTCCAAATTATCCTTCCCAGGGAAGGGCTTCCTAGATTTCCCCACTTTTTTTCCCACCATGTCATCATTTGAACCGAACATTTCATACTAGTAAAAATATTTCATTTCCAACTTGAATTGATGATTTATTTTATTATTAACAGGTGGTATTATAAATATGTCAGCACACAACTGCTCTAGTATCTTTGAGCTTTGCCCTGTGCCGCCTGGGTGGTTCGTATGTTTACAACACTTACCGTAATCTCTTCATCCTCCCTGCATCTCTCTCTCTCTCTCCTCATTGGCATTCCATGTGCTGATAACAACTCCAATAAGTGGCATCCGTTACGCATGGTCAGTGTTCGCATCGGTCACTCCAGGATGCTTATGCATCATGGTATGTGACCAGCGTGACATGCGGTGGTAGGGACAGTATGTGGAATGATTCAATCCCAAAATACCTGGACTTTGAAGTATTATTGCTTACATCGATGGAATTCTGTATGCCATTCCATCACAGACCATGAATAGGTAACCTTCTTCCAATTCCCATAAAATTGTGAGCTATTTTTTCTACATAAATCTTGGGGGCTTCATACATTGATATATTGCGTATTTTAAAAAAATATTGTTAATACCCAATTCTTATTGGGGGCCTACCAGACTGTGAAAAAGACATCACTTCCAAGTTTAATTAAAGGGACAAATAGTATCTTTAGTTAAGGATTTTCCTACAACAGTCATGAATACTTAACTGCACTGGAGACGAAGAATTCCAATCCATAGAGAATTACAAATTTAATTTTAAAATCAACTTGATTTTTATATTATTTCCCTTAAATCCAGATTGGTGAACTTGTAAATCTTTACTTTTTGCACAGCTTGCTTTATTGAAATGAAAGTGGCCTCTTCACACTTCCAAAACACAAGCAATGTCTCCAGCCATTCATTAGATCTAAAACCACAAGCGCATGCACAATGTCCAGAGCTTCAAGATCACATTCTTAATGTCAACCAGTTTATTGCACACATACCATCGATTTTGCACCATTCTACATTCTACCACCTCGTTCCCAGAGCTGGGGAACGGCCCCAACTTGAATTTCATCCATGTTCAGGTTAAGTGCAGTGCCAATTTTGAATTGGACGTACGTCAATGTAAGTACAGACATTCAAGTAATTGCACAAGGTTTTGGATTTACTCCCAGTAAGAGGGGTCAAGTGGTTCTTCCCACAATGCATTTCTCTTCCAATAACAATTTTTGCACGGTTTCCACATGAGTTTATAGTGACAAAACGTACCTAAACTAACAGAACTCATCTCGATCTTGCAAGTACTTTTTGTTACAATAAACTCATGTGGTCAGCCAGTGCAAGAATTGTATTGGAAGAAATGCTTGTGGGAAGAGCACTTGACCTCCTCATTCCCCCAGTAATGGCAGCTCAATTATGACCATTACTTGGCTGGTCAAATTTGTCTAAACTTCTATGAGGACTTTGTTGTATGCAAGAAACAAATCATGTCCCTAGTACAGCTCTGCTCCAGTGCCGACTTTACCGTCATACCCAAAACCATGTCATACGCCCCATGATAAAGGCCCCCCCGGCACTGGCGACGGCCAACTCGCTGCTAGGATCGTAAATACTTTCGCTGTCATTGGACAGGGTAGAAAAAAACGAGGCTCTGAACCAGAGCTAGTCCTATGCACAGAGAACATCATCATGTGAGTGATCATCTGTTGTTCTGTCATGTGAATACATCTGTGTGCTGCCATGATTAGGAACTCTCAATTTTCTCTTCCTTGATCTGCGCATTGAAATGGTGTCTTCAGGGTGATTGCAAGTCTGACAAATGGCAGCTTTTGCATATTACGACCTTCTATGCATTCATATGAATGATATGTAATTCGCCAGATTGCTTTGCAAAACTACTTAAACCCCCTGAGGTCTACCGCCGATTTGATTGGCTAGATACACCAAATAACCCATGTATAACCAATCAGAAACATGGTACTAAAACTTAAATGTTTGCACAGAATATGATAGGTATATTTTGATTGTTTTACTCAACGGGTTATTCCTGATATATCATGTAATGACCAATCAGAGATACTGTAAAAAAGGTGTAGACCCCAGGGGGTTAAGCTGAATAATTCATGGATCCATGCTACATTGCACTACTGCACTGGACTCATTGCTATCACCACGCTTTTTATGTCACATAAGGGTCTCTCTTCTGGGTCTTTGTTATCAGACTGTCCTTCCTTCAAACTTGGTCTTGCCATTAAGCCGTCTTCGGCCATTTTTTTGTATGTTGCATGTTTGCTATCAATTTTAACCTGATGCTGGACCATCTGTTAACATAACTCTGAAGAAAATCAGCAACTACCTGCACCGATCAATCACCGATGCCGCGATCAATGCAGCCTTGTATGTTTTAACACAATTTCCTAACACAAGTAAACTTGTTAGTAATTAGCTGCCTCAGATGATACGAGCCATTCTTAAAGTGGACATGAGGGAATTTTTTTTGAGGATCCAATTTTCTCTTAATTACCTTGATGGTTGTAGCAGAAATGCTAAATCACATCTTATACATAAAGACTGAGTTTTCGGCTTATTCACTTCAGAGAGGCGTGCTTGATACATTGTAAAGCATTCCAAATATGCAAAAAACCTGGGTTAAAAAAAATTAAGGTGCTTCTTCTTCTCTGGAATGTCCTCATGTCTCTTTAATGTTGTGTCACCCACATTTATGACTAAAAATAGAAGCAATCACTATTATGTTTACATAAAGATTTTTGTCCTGATTTTGTAAAACAAAGTAGAATGTTTTATAAAGGCCGTGAATTTAATGATTTGAAAAGACATCCACGATCATCAGTCACCATTTTGACTTTGGAAAGTCTCCCCCATGCTGTGCAGTGTTTGCACTCTATTCAGGTTTCCTGCGCTTAATGATTACATAAACGTGCTCGATCTGGCTAAGTATATGGCTCATTTAATGGTACAGTTTGGGTCTTTTTTGGGAACTTATAGCCATTAAGTGCATGGTGCTGCTTCATTATTTTAATTATTTTTGTATTCAATTATTTCTGGAGCTTTTTCCTGAATTTTTAAGAAACCATGCAGTTTTTTGTTGTTTGTCTTGGGAGATAATTTCGTATATGCCATTTTGTTGACATTGACTTTGACGATGGCACAATTTCTAATTGTTTTAAAGGTGCTCTTGTTCCGATGCCGTCTGGGACCCCCCTGATCTAACCGGAAGTAGTATCAAGTTTTGATATCAGATTGAAAGGCCCTACTTTTCCCTTTATATCGTCCTAAAAATTTCATCATCAGCTTCCACATCCCCTTCTTTTTCAAGAATAAACAAAAAACTGCCGTTTGAAGTGGTTAACCATCAATTTAGCACCGTAGTGAATAGGGCCATTGCCATGTGCATTATCGCTTCTATTATCAGAGACCTCAATTTCATTCCCACGATACTTGATGGTAAGTGTTTGCAGTTGCCAACGGTCTCATATTAAGTGGACAAGATACACATAAATCGAACAACCCCCTTTGAATATAAAAACAACCTACTTTCACAATTTGGGGCTTAAACAGAAGTTAAGAAGATCAAATACTTAGAACATCGGGACACAGTCCCATACAGGTCGTCAATTATGGAATGCCGGTAAGTGTTTGAGCAAATGACCCTAAGTGACCCCTGAATGACCTTTGGACCTCCTCATGGTGTTATCCCACATAAGACCTCTTGTATAAGCATACCAAAGGTTTTAACTTGATCCTCACTGCACTAAAAAATTACATTAAGTGTCAACCAAAAGTTAAATCAAGTACTTAATGTTTGACACACACACACAGGCACGCAGACACAGAACAGACCACAATCAGCATTCTACAATAAGGTCTTTCCGATTGCATCGGACGAGACAAAAAAAAAATCACTCTCCATTATTTCATAACAAGATAAAAAAAACAGATACAAAAATAAATGGACCTTCTGAGAGTTGTATGGAAATCGGAATGCATTCATGTCAGGCATAGTTCGTTGTCACTCACAATGCATAGCATTATTTTACTTCTGAAAACTATTTCATTTATTAAGAACTTTACAATAACACTCAAAATCAATTACGTTGGGCTTGAATTTGAAGAGGAAATGAAGTTAATAATATTCTGAAAGATTGTAAAAGCAAGGCAATCATATCTTATATTAACAAACCAACATACTGAAAGTTAGGTTTAGATACCCTTTACATATTGTTTTCTGAAAATAGACAAGCAAAGTTTTTAAACATTTTACAGATCTATCTCTTCACATCAATTAAATGCTTTTCAATTTATCATAATTCTGTCATTATCTTCAAACAAATTTGAGATCAAGACCTAGCACAAGTAAAAATTGGTAAACCATGGTAACTCATGAGAACTACCACCTATGTGATCAGTGTGTCTGATGCTCATTACAGGACATAACATGATATGCCCTCTGAGTAACCAATTAGAACAAATGATTATATATATGTGTAAACCATACCACCATTCCTTATCAAATCTCTGATTTGCTCATACATTTACCATACCTTTCAAGAAACCAATCACAATAGTGCTTAGATGCCGATGCTCAGGGTTCTAAACCACTAACTGGCGGCCGTAAAGGATCAAAAATCTTTGGTGGACTACTTCTTGCCATGGCATCTGGAAAAAAAGTGCTTAATAAATGTCTGAAAAATGCGCACTAGTTATAAGAAAAGTGAGGAATGGATGGAAGTCTGAGTGAACATGGGTAGACTGGTATGTTTTTCAAAACTAAGCGCCATTTGGACAGTGAATTTGCTGAAATTTACTCCGCGGTCATTCAAATTTCACATCGATTGCAAATTACTATACTTTGGCGACTAAGAGAATTCTTGGGTTGCCGGTTCTGACATCGGGCAAGTTTGGTGATTTGTAACTAAAAAATTTTCCAGGTCATCATATGGGTGTGATCAAGCAAAAATGAGGTCTAAAGTCGGTCAGATCCAATTTTTACTTTCCCATGTAACTGTATGCACAATTTAGAAAGCTATATTTGCAGAAACCCCATTGAAATTGACAAGTAATTCAAAAGATATAATCATTTGAAGGTTGGCCAAAAGCAATAGGAAGCAAAAGACATTTTCATCTTTGTTTGGGCTTGATTCAAAATCAATATTTGCGACTTCCGACTCATTTTGACTTTGATAAACATCAATATGTTCAAAATTTGGTTTATTTGTACGATTTCAGCTTGTACTTTGGGTGAGTGTTGTATTTCCTCTGTGAGAGTTTTTTTAATGTTGAAAGAACATGTTCAAAGCTGGCATTTTACCCTGGACTACTGTGTATAAGTGAATTAGTGTTGTGTAACCTCAGGCGGGGTGACCCTTTTGGCTCTCTAGGCAATTACAGTCACATATAAGTCAAATTGTTTCTTATAAAATTCACAAATTATGTAAAAACTTCGCATTTTTATGACCATATTTGGAATAGCATGAAAAAGGCATTACACATGATACAAACATGCCGATAGTCTTAAGGTCAGTGGTTTTGAGATGGCTTTGCAAAGGAACTTTGTGGCCATTTCAAAAAACCACCTGACTTACTTACGAGAATCAACCTGGTGTTAAAGAGTTAACATACTAGAAATCCATTGGCAATGATTGGAAGTTGATCAACATTCAGAACTATAAATATTTACTTTGTAGTCCTCTGGTTAAATATAAAATATAAGGTGGGAATTCCCCACCCAGTTATATGATGCAATTTAGTCAATCGGAACAAGTAGAAAAAACGTGAGAGTTTTTGAATATACGAAAGTTCTATTTTGATTGGTTACCAGAAGTTTATATCAATGTATATATCTTGTATGATCCAATCAGGTATAACTGTAAAAGGTGGTAGACCTCAAGGTGTTATTATGTGTGAAGCCTACATAAAGTTGCAATTGTCAAAATGGTTTTGGATTTCAAAGTGGATAATAAGGCTTTTCCACTGATCCGGTGATCGATCAACTGTTTTCGATCGATCACCTTTTTTGAATGCTAGTGCAGCCATTTTTTAAATACTAGACGCGATGCGCAATAGCGCCTTAGTGACGATGTAAAAGTGTTTCCAAAGGAAGGATTGAATGAGCTGCTACTCCACAAAATACCTCTTTTTTGAGGCATTTATGGCAGTGGTTGTAGAACTTTTTAATGCGCTCTGAGGATATATGGCTAACTTTTAAGTTATAGATTGTCACCTTGGTTTGTTTCCACACGTAAATGTGAATTTCCGCTCGTGTAATTGAACGGACTGAATAAGGAATTCAACACTGCAGATAGATTTACGTAACGTGGCATTAGTGAACCGAATGTGTGCTGTTCTTGAACACACAGCGACATAGTGTCGATTGCGAAGTATTAAATGAATTTGGTAGCTGGTTGGAAGTCTACGACGCGATCGCTCGCAAAAGTCGACGATCACCGGCTCATGTGAAAATCCTTATTATTTCTACCCACTTACGACTTAAAAAGGCTGACTCGAGTTTCCCTATGATGCACACGTATTTTCCTAAACAAATCGTATTTTTTTGATATACATATTCTTGTCCAAATACTATACTGTGTGAAATAATATCTCATTGAAGTCCCGTCATCTAGAACTCGCACAATTAGTTATAAAATTTGTTTGTATTAAGCATTGGGCCAGGTGATATCTTTAGTTCTAGATTTACATATTTTTAATTACTGCACAAAAAAAATATATCAAAATCTCCAAATCCCTTTAATATATAGTACCATCAAAAAATGGAAAATATTGTCCACGTATTTTACCAATCCAAAATGCTTAAATTATGGAAAGACAATATATCATCCCTACATCGCATGATCCCTTTACATAACTATTAAGATTACTTCACAGAGATAATGAAAACCGGTGATAGCAAGATTACAATGGTTGAGCTTCCACTCATGCAACGTCATTATCCACATCGCCCTCGGAGACAAAAAACATCTTTCTCGCCAATCGTTCTCTTTGTTTCCCCAGTTCTTGCCCCAGATTATTGCGCAATTCGATAAAATTGAATCCGTGCCTCAGTGCATCAGCCGCGCCAATGCCTCAAGCGTTCCATTGCCAACAAACGTGGAACATTATATGATATCCCACGGCACAAACGCACTCTATGGAGAATCTACAAAGTGGCTTAAATCATACCTACCTGACAATGATTTACGAAATTGAGGTGAACAACGACAAATTGTGACATTTCCCAATTAAAACTATTCTATCGGCGAGTATTCACGTGCAATGTTAGTTCATGAAGGTGATCGTCTCTCAGTAACAAACGGCCTTAGAAATTAACATGCCTTGGAGGTATTCCTTCTATTGGCAGGTCAATTAGCCGTTGCAAGGTGTCTCGGCATAGTGTATACGTTGAAGCATATTCCGTGGTAGTGCTTGCATCACACAAAAGCCTGGCAGCGTCTTCACCCGCCTCTGGGGTAAACATGGATTTCTATCAAACTCGATCCAGGCCATGCCACAACCTGAACTTTCATATCATGCATGAGACCAGAGTTAAATGACCTATATCATGCCTGATAACAAAACGAAAGTTGCCCCTAGAAGCTGTGGTGTACTCTTACTATCATAACTCTGATGAATTTGTCATGGTTAGTTTAAGGGTAATCACCTTGGAATACGATGCACATGATTTTTCTCGGAACGGATTATGGAAATTACATACATTCAGCAAGCTGACCTGTTTAGAGTGTGTTTTACTTGACTCTAATGAGATCATGTATTCAAGTTGTACTTTGTTACTGGGTGAAGAGAAACCCATTGCTAAAATAACCATCCATTACAACATTTTCTTGATCAGACGCCATCATCAGCTTCACATTTACAGCTTCAGCTTTATCATCTTCATATGCATCATCCTTATCAACCTCTTAATCATCATCATCATCCTTATCAACTCTTTAATCATCATCATCATCCTTATCAACCTCTTAATCCGCATCATCCTCATCATTCATCATCATCATCATCATCATCATCATCATCACATCATCATCATCATCATCATCATCATCTCATCATCATCATCATCATCCATCATCATCATCATCATCATCATCATCCTCATCTCCTCATTCATCCCTCATCATCCTCCTCCTCCTCATCCTACCTCCTCCTCCTCATCCCCTCCTCCGCCTCATCATCCTCATCATTTATCATCCCTATCATCCTCATCATCCTCATCATCGTCATCATCGTCGCATCGTCATCATCATCCTCATCATCCTCATCAGCATATCATTATCAGCATCGTCCATCATCATCACCACACAGCAATCTTCACCATCATCACCATTGCCATCATCATCTGTTATTTCTACAACTTCATCCACATCTTCAAGAGTAGCATAGCTATTTCTTCGACAAATCTATACCAACCGTAAGTCCCTCGGTTTACCAACTTGCCCCCAAAGCCCCTTCATCCAGTTTCTCCCATTTACTTCAACTTCAACACCTCATCCACATCAATAAGTGGTTCCCACTTCACATTTCTGTCTCATACCAAGAAACAAATCCCCAACTGCTAGCAACATAGACAACCCAGTTTCATCCACCTAGACGTTCCCCCCCTAGTGGCCCACGTTTCAACACCTTATCAGGAGCCTCAACTAGCTCGTCCTGCCTATTGTGCAATGAAGAACATCAGCTGCATATCCCAAGAGCATAACATCACAAAACCCAGCTATAAAACTACAAACACACTGCATGTTGCTGGTATTATAATGCAAAAAACACCTCAACCGCCACTCCGAGTAGCACACGATCACAGCGATACAATCCTAAATAATAGAGGTAACCACTTAGCGTGCATCATCCATAGTTTGACAATCTAACACACTGATGCCTACAATCAACCGAGCCAACAGTCCTCACAAGCCACTGGCGACCGTCATGTTTTCATATCACATGCAGATGTGTATTCGAGCCTCCATCCCCATACTGCACCACTTTTTGATGAAGTCATGTGATCCCATACAAATCTCATTCTTAATATATAAAAACCCTGACCTCTGGTCTCATTTTAGCCCCCAAATTGTTAGTACTTAAAGGACACTATCAGTGATATTGCTAAATCAGCAAATCGAAAAAATCTCAAAAATCAGATGTTTGACATGTATGTAAACAAGTCGGTTATCCTAACACACCCATGCAAATGATAAGACCAGAAGCAACAAAAACAAAAAAAAAAATAAAAAAACAAAAAAATGACAGAATAATCAGATATTTTAGTCATTACTGTCCCTTCGGACACTACTACAACACGTAATTTGGAATGGAGAATCGTATCTTGGAACACTCCGGTTTCTTCCTTTTCTGTCAATTCAACATCTGGAAAAGGACTTATGAAAGTTAAACCTTATCCTTTACTTTTGAAGCTATTTCTGCAAATTTCAATATGTTTCAAATCACTGATAGTGTCTTTAAGGAATTGTTTATCATATAATCATGAAATTTTTTGTGGTCCTCTATTGGTTCATTATAGGTACATTGCATGCATATGGTATTGGTGTCAAACACTCCTCTTAATCAAGTGGAAGATGCATTTTAAACAAGAAGAGTGATAAAAGCGTGTCCACCTCACACCTGTTAATGCAGACCTTATATAATATACATGCACTGTAAGAAAAGAAAAGTTAGCCGCGGTGTGACAAAGTGCTGGAATCTGATCAATTTTATTTTTTCATATCATGCGATACCATGAAGTGATGTGTTAGATTCATAGGAGTCAGTGCACATTAATTGATATGGGTCGTAATTGGCACGCACTGCACGTGAGGTTTGTCTGTAGAATTTGATTTGCATTGGATCATGCTAACATGGGTTAGCATGCAAGGCAATGCCCTTTTACTATGAAAATATTTTATATATTTATGTACTCGGAAAATATGGAATATACAGTCCAACCTCGTTTAGCCGGACACCAATTAATCTGGATCCTCTCTTATCCGGGCCGGCGACTGTGCTGCCGATTGCACATGCATGGTGTATTTTTTCTATTTTTTTTTCTTTCCTTTCTTTCATCATTAACCACCTATTTTGTTCCCATTGAACTGCAAACTAACAGCGTATATAATGACTTACCATTGAAATAATGGCTCCACATCTTTTAATATCAGGTTCTTTTCTGGGGGAAGATCCTCATACAACAAAGCTCACATCGAAATACATCCCCAAATATCATAGCTTTGCCACCATACCGTGTTAAAATGCGTAAAATCAAAACCTTTTTGGCCCGAAACCACGGGCCGATGGCACATAGTTCTACTCGTATCAATTTTTTAACAACCGTTCATAAACTCACTACACAAGACCCGATTGTGCCGGCAATCTAAGCACACCATAAATCGACCGATATGAGCATCATAAAATATAAAAAAATTTTTTTATATATAATGAAAAAAGCAAATAAATAACACGTAACAGACTTTTTTCAAACCAAACAAATTTTTAATTAAAATGCTATAGTTCGACTCAATATCTAGAAACCCTTTTCCAAACCCGAAGTCCTTGCAAACTTGATCGGCCATTATCTCAGCTTCCAAATTTTTGGCACATCGTTGCCACAAGCTTTTTCGTACCACAGCTCGTGTATGGATTCTTGTTTGTAACAAAGCGGGATTAAATCCTTGTTTGGTTAGGACTGTTTACGATGCCGCATAAAGGTCCTTCGTTTTCGGCGTACCCGTGGGCCAGCCATTAAATAGCAAACGATCGGCCATTCTAACCAGGTCAGGAACTTTTGACAGACGATCGATCCTAGGCCCAGATATCGAATTAGATATAGCAATAATTGAAATAAACATGCAAAAACAAAGTGGTATAATTTCTATTTTATTTCTCACTATTTCCATTTCATATCATTCATAACACTCACAATTTGTTACAGTTTGTCATAGCAATGTATAAATACATTGTCACATACTTAATCCCTAATGAACTTCACTCTTTTCTTTAGCCTGTGTTTGAGCATTGCAATCGCATATCCGGCCAAATCGCATATCCGGATGAGCGCCGGTCCCGACATGTCTGGATAAACGAGGTTGGACTGTATTCGATTTTCAAAACTTTGGTTTTACTACTGGGACTGTAGGAATAGGAGGAAAATTAAACAATTACAAAAAAAAGAGTTGCAATAGGTCCCTCCATGGGTCAGTGAGTCATGACTTTTTTCAAAAGTGAGTTGAGTCTCAGGTCCTGGAGCCACTCAATAATCTCAATTTTTCCATTACTTTCTTCCATTAACTTGGGTCATGTAAGTTTGGAAAAAAAAGTCCTGCAATCAAGCTAAAAAACATCGGTAAACCACCTATGGCTGTATGGACAGACCGCACACAGATTTGTGGACTCAGAGGAATGTTCTGGGGCATAATGACATGGGTAGAAGTACTGATAACCTACATCATAACAACCTTGGGATATTTATAATAAATTTTTAAATAGAAAATTATGAAAAATTATCCCCAATTGGTAACCTTCCTGATATTCCCCACCCTGATGACTATAGGAAAACCCATGGGACACTAAATTACACGGGTATAGTATTCCCCAATGATGGCATACATGAGCAAGTTTGAAATATCCATTATAGAAAAGAATGGGAAATTGTTTACTTTTTTAAAAAAATATCCTACCTACACCCAGGGGAGTACACCTGGACACTGAATGACATGGGTGTACATCATTGAATCATCTACATTATGACCAGTTTGGTGGGAATAGTATCCATTAAAAAAAAAAGTTACGGCAAATGTGTGACACTTTTTTTGTGACAAATACAACGTGACATCCATCCATACATCCAGATATTGGTATTCAATTTTTTCATATCAAAAAATTTTTCCTGTGCAATCTGTATACTAACATGAAAACAATCTCTGAACCTTACACACAAAAAAAAGCTTTCTCAAAAAGACACTAACTCAAAAAACCATACAATGACCATTTTAGCATGAAATTTAATATCCAAGGTCTGGAAGACAAGGATCGCATACAAAGTCTGTGTACATGAGTGCACCTCAAATTGGCATAACAAAGTTGGCATTTGGTTTGCCCTTTGGTAATTACTTTTGAGGTAGAATTGTCCTCTTCCAAATACACTCAGTGTAAGGTGCTAGTTTGAAGTAAATCCCATCAAGCACTGTTTGTTCAGTTAAAGCACCCTTAAGGGGCATTGTGTGTCTATGCCTGACAAAACCTCTAATCAAGCGGGACATAGCAGTACCCCCAAAACCATGTACTCGGAAGGTAAGCCCTTCACAATTGTCTGCCATAATCAAGAACATACTCTTACACCCACATCATTTCAGTATACTTTAAATCTTTGGAAGACATGGTCTTAAAGCAATATATGGTGTTTGTGTTGCCAAATCAATATGAGCGTGTTTCTACTGCCGAACACGGCAAAACGCGGCTTTTGCTGACCCGCTAGGACACGGCTTTTTCCCTTTCCTCTATCTCAGCGGTTTTTTATTGAAGGCACATACAGGTATGTGGCATGCTCGACTGCACTTACCGCTATCATGCTTTTCGACAGAGAACCAGCCGGGTCCACAATATAAATCCCCGTTCCAGGGAAACTTCCATGCATTTCGTGTGTTTTTACATGTAGGAGGGTGGCCTATTCCCATGTTATTTATCATACAGTGTGAGTTTTTTGTATTTCCTTTAAAATGTTACTACCAGTTCTAGGTGTAAAGTACTACAAGATTACTACATTTATCATGATTTTACAGATGTTGAATCACTTCTGAAATGAAAATAATAGCCTCACTGCTGAGATTGAACAACGCCTCGTAGCGGAAGTCGTAGTACCCAGCGTTGCCCTGGCATCATTTCCTTGCGCACACGGAACTGCCGCGATCGTCTGTTTCTACTGGTTGAAATAGCGGTATGCCAACCACGGCAAAAACCTTCTCAGAGCAGGTTGTTATTTCGCAGTATCTCGCGTCGCGCTAAAATGCGGGTCGGGCCTTGTTTCTACTGAGTCAGGATAAACGATCGACGCCGCTTCCTCCCGAAGCGGAAACGTCCCCAGTAAAAGAACACGGCTCCTATGAAACCCCAGTGTAAGCTTCTGCCTGGGAATGGAGGTAGATTCCTCCTCCCTTGTATCTGTTTTTGGTCCCATCCCTACTAGTCATGTTTGAACAATGGTGTTGCCCCAGAACCTTAGAGCCTGTAAGTAGCCCTGGAAGTCTTGGGATTTAAGAGCTCTTTTGTGACTTTGAGCAATATGTTTGCACTATTTTGGCAAATCTCTCTCTCCTCCCCCTTCTAACCTGTCTTCCTCACCCCTCTCATCTCTCCTTTCCTTTCCCAACCTTCCACCTTACCCTTCACTCCCCTTTTGAAATCTAAATTCCTCCTGTAAATAACTTCACCTGAATCTTCCACATAGGTGATGTAGATTTCAAAATGTAGTCATCAATTAGAAATACAATAATTCCACTAGGGTGTTGCGATTATTAACCCCCTCGCCCCTTGGACACTTACCGGACCCTTATTATACAGTCTGTGGAATTGGCTCAACAACACACAGATATAGCCCTCTGATGTACCCAATCAAAAATAGTGTGATTGGGTCACACCGTCACACACACCTTTCAACTATAATATGTTTAACATTTTTCTTTTTTTTTCCCTAATAAAGATGTAAATATAGGTGAACAGAAAAAATTCAACTTCATGGCCACTGTGCATTCTTTCATTTAATCATTTTACTATTCGCTTTGCACATGTCCCTGTTATATCTTTTCCTCAATGCGTCGCATGAAATTCATTAAAGTAGATTATCAGTATGACCGGTGATTCCTAATCCTTTTTTCTAATGGCAATTTTTTCTAGTTTATTTTTGTACGCCTAGCCCCACCAGTGCTTTAAATAATGCAGTGTAATGCAAAATATGATAGGCTTTCTAGTTAAAAATTGATACGTATTTCTCATTTTTCACGATGGCGGACTGTTTAATGGTAAGCAGATTCCGAGCTATATTTGATCGGTACCGCTTGGGCACAGGCTGCTTGAAAGTCTCATTTAGTATGACAAACCTGATAAAACAAAACATATCAACGGCGACACACTTTGACAACTAATTGGGTTATTTATCTATTTTGACCACTTCATCCCCGTGTACATGGTCAAAATCGATTATGATTCTTAACCAAATGTAATTTAAAATAAGCCACGTCTCTCTATGGAGAATGTGCATATAGAGGGCTGTAAACTTTCAAATCATGACCTTTGTAGGCCAATTGTGCAAGATTCCCCCACAAATTACATGTTGCAAGGTGAATAAATTTTTTCAGAGTATTAGCTCTTGCATGTCAACTACTATTATATTTTTGTCAAACTTGTGTCGCACTGTTAAATTGGCTCTAAAAATAAAAGAACCATTTGCATGGGTTACACAAAACAGCTGTATTGGCTACATTGTTAGAAACTGTTGTAAAATGTACATGCACAGGTACTTGTAGTTTTACAATTAGATGGTTAGATTGTCTTTTTTTGCTGTCAAATGGTCATTATTGTTGCATTTTAACTAAACCCGAAAGTACACTGGAACAAACATACAAATACAACCTACATTCAAAATGGTTTACTCACATTTACTTAAAACGTACATGATTTAGACTGCTTTTACGAATCCCATACATATGGAGCTAACAGGCAGCTCCAGATGCATCCATGTTGTGGGGGGGGGGAGGACTAAAAAATTACAACTAGTATACAATCATATTTAGAGAAAAAAAATATATTAAAAACCTGATCGACTGGCCACCTGGGGGAATGAAAGCCAATTCAACTATTTTTAAGCCTAATAGCAGAAACACACCCACACATATTTAGGCTTTGTGTGCCTCTTACTATTCTATATGTACTATTGGTGGCCTCAATGCAACACCATTAATGCTTTATTTGCACCTGAGGCAATGGTACAAACAATTACAATCTAATCTATGAGAGGGTAATGGTTATTATTTTCTTATCAAAATGATTCACTTCAAATTATGAACAAATGGAACAATGGTGTCTGGGACTTGACAGGCCTTTGGCTTATTTCCCGGTACTCTTCCACATCATCATTGAGTGTCATTTTTTGCAACTTTGTATTTTAGGTGATGTTTATATGGAATGAAATAATGTACAATAGGCCAAGAAAAAAACAAGTTTGTCTCAGAAGACCACACACATTTTGTTTAAAATTTGTCTTTTAGCGCATTATTTTTTTATTAGGTTTTTGCTCACTTGAATTTTTTGTGAACATTTTTCAGAAAAAAAATGAAAAAAGTGGATCAAAAAAGCAATATTTTTTAATCCCCATTTTGCTTTAGCATTCTTCTAAAAAAAATGCATTTCGCATTTACATTTTTCACGTTTCTTCTGAGACAAACTTGGATTTTTTTGGCCTTGTGCTATGTTACATAATGTTATGTTATCATTGGCATGTCCAGCCGGGGGATTTGGGTGCTTGAACCCCCATTACATTATGTTATGACATGTCGGGATATGTTACGTTATGTTATCTACGGTGTGTCCAGACAAGGACTTTGGGTGCTCGAGCCCTCCATTATGTTATGTTACGTTACATTAGATTATGTTATCATTGGCGTGTCCAGCAATACAATGACCTTTGACCTCCTCATGTGTTATCCCACATAAGACCCCTTGTCTCAATGTAAGCCAGGGGTTCTCAACTATTTTGGCTCGCGGGCCATGGCGGGCTGTATACCCTTCAAATATTCATGCTCGCGGGCCAGATGCACCCTCTTTTGCTATGTTTGCTGTATATTTCAAAACTGTTCAAGGGCCAACCACCAAAGCTTCGCGGGCCGGATCTGGCCCGCGGGCCGCCTGTTGAGAACCCCTGATGTAAGCATACCAAGTATAAACTTGATCCATCACTGCACTAAAAAGTGACAGTAAGTGTGCAACCAAAAGGTGTATACTAAATGTTTAACACACACACATGACACACATACAGATGGACACACACACACACACACAGACAGACACATGAATCAATTGCATCGGATGACCTAAAAATCATGTTTGCCTGCAATGAAAGGTGTATAGCTAGAAGAATACTTAATCAAATTATGGTGTGAAAATTTTGTTGCCATTGATAATGGTTTTACTCTGGTTTTGTCATAATAAAAAAGACTTTCAAACAGTTGTGTTTAAGCACTATGACACAGCTGGTTAGCTGTAGTTTCAAGACCTATATTTTGTAAAACTAAATTAAGCTTCTTTGACTTTTAAACGGTTAGTTGCCCACAATCCAATCTCAGCGCATATTCTCAAAGCAAAATACGACAGAGCAAATGTCGTACACACTTCCCGTCGATCCGTCATCTTTTGATTATATTCAACCCAACCTAAGCATGAATCATTAATATAATGAATGATTCTCTCGCCACATTAGACTTGTTTCCTTTGTGCGAGGAATTCTGAAGGTTATACTTAGCCGCCAGGGTTATCATACAGTAACAACATCACAATATTAATGGATGAAGGTTGTGACAAGTTAAGGTGATAAAACGTAATGATGGATGTACATGAGAGGATTAGAGATCAGGAAAAGTGCCATTCACCTTGAAAACACATGAAAGATTTACAACAAATTAGAGTTTTAAATGAGTTTTTTAAGGTTTCACATACGTTGAGGCCTGAGTTGTGTCCAAGAGCTCTTTGCATTTTGCAAATGTTGAATTTTCCCTGTATGTTTTAGCCAAAATACACAGAAACCATGTCAGGAACTTCTTTGTTCACTTCTCAAACTTCTTTCATGCTTCCACATTGCTAAAAATAAGAACCGTGGACCCTAATAGTTAGGCCGCAGCCCCAAACAGGTTGTCTGTAATAACGGCACATAGTAAAACGGAAGTTAGGTTGCAACTTCAACTTTTTAGAGAAATTCAAACATTTTCAGCCTATTTGGCAATTTGACCTCAGATGACCTTTGACCTTGGTAAGTGACTTTTAGCCTTGTTAACAAATGGCAGGTCCATGTTGTATCTATGAACAAAGGTTTGGTTGCAATCTGATCATTGATTCTTATCACAAAATCCCTTCCTTTATAACAAATACACAATCTTGGGCATTATTTTTCAAAGGTACACACATAGTTTACCAGACAATAGCCAACACAAATACTCTGTATACAAAAACCTCAAAAATTTTGAAAATTGGGAGCACTCTTCAAAAATACAGGATTATTGCTTTAAGAATATCAATACATTGATTAATTTGAATTCTCGGCTTTTAGGAGAATTTTCTTCTTAAAGGGGTAGTCCAACAAAGCAAAATAATCAAAAAATACTGAAATAAACCTACACTACAATCATTTCATCTAATGGCATAATAATTTTTATGTTTACATTCTGTGAAATGGAAAGATAAATTATTATTATTTATATCAGGCTTCCGAGTAGTGCAAAGAAAACTTTGTATTGTACAGTTTTATCAAAAGTCCCCGGATGCCATACAATATTTTTTTTAAATATTGTAGTGCATCCGGGCATTTTTAGCGATCAATTATCGTATCCAGTGATAGCCTATCGATATCGAAAGTTCGCTGATACCGAGTGTACATCGCGCCTATAAAACACCGCTGCGTCGGTCCCCGGAGCATGTTCACTCTAGCACCACTTTGATAAACAATAATGGCTTCATCCAGTGGCCCTCGAGATTTGCAAGTCTCAGCGATGAAGAATTTATGAGCTTTTGAAGATACAGAGTCTGAACACTACAAGGCAACGAAAAAAGCTGACTATTCTTAAGCATACCTACGGGAACAGAACGCGCCTGATGTTTTGAATCTCTTGACAAGATCGCTCTTTCCAAAGTGTTTGGAAAATTCTATGCGGAGTTTCGAAAGCATACGGCAATTACTACAAAACCGCGTCTATGAATGGCATTCGTACTGGATAAATCGCATTTGAAGAATGATGGCCCGGATTAATTGACTCATCAAGGATACCGAGTTCACACACGCAAATTCTGCTTTCAAAGCGGCCCTGGTAAAGCAGAAAAAATCGGAAAGGCGATGTAAGACTCCACCAATCAATCGATGAAAACAACATTGAACACTTATCGTTCTGGGTGTTTGATCAAGACTCGCCGTTGGACTACAACACAAAGTTGGTGAGTTAATGTTGTATTATGCCGTCGAGGCAGAGGAATGCTCGTGAGTTGAAAGGATCACTTTGTTTGTAAGATGTACACTCTAATGGAAGAGAATAGGTTTCTTCAAGCGGTAGATGAGTTGACCAAGAAAACCAGAGAAGACAACCAGGGTTCTCGAGCAGATGCAGCGAGAATGTATGCAACCAATACTGATGGGTGCCCGTTGCATCTTTCAACAGTATGTGTCAAACTTCACCCGATTGTGAATCTTCTTTCAAACGCAAAACGCAACTGCCCCTAAAGACGCAGACTATCCTTGGTACAAGAATTGCCCAGTCAGCCAGGTGACTCTTGGTAACTTTATGAGTGTGTTGTCAAAAAAAGCAGGGCTGTCAATGCTGTATACAAATCATTGTATCGTGCTACATGCATCCGTACCCTTGATAACGGGGCTTCCCTACCCGAGATATATGCCGGTCTCCGACATGCAATGAAGTCGCCTAGTCCAAGTTATGTTGGAATGTTTACATGAATAGCCGAAACCAAGACATGTCTATGCACTTCGCGGTCATTGGTGCATAGGCCTAGGGCTAGGCCTACAAGTAATGCTATAGAGCCAACACATCACAGCACAGTTAGTAGGTCTCCAGAACCAGACACTGCCACTGGTGATTATGCGGAGAATCCAGATCTTGATATGGAACTGTCTAGTTCACAGCTCGCCTTCATTGAGGAAGTAATTCACTCAGAACAAACAGGAAGCCTAGGCAGCAGTGCTTCTGATGCACCATCTGACGCAGCTCCTGTGATATTGAGCAGTAGTAGTAGTAGTACCACCACACGTCACACCACGACGGTTCAGCCTGTGCAGCAGCAATATCAGCCATTTGTGTTGCACAACTGCAACGCAACGTCACCATAAATTACTACAATTAACTTTCATACAAGAATTGTAAATAGCCTAGTTATTGGATTATTGGAATGATTTCTTCAATTTAAAAACGTGTTGGAAACTGTTGATATTTTGAAGCTTTGTGTTGGAACTTGTTGAACTTTGAAACCTGTTAAACTTTTGAATTGGAAGACAAAGGAAGTTGGATGAAAAACTGGACTTCTCATCAGTGCCGGTATGTATATTTCTCTTTTCCTTATCAAGTCAGCCTGATATAAATAATAATAATAATATTGAATGACTTTTTTTCGTATGATACAAGAATATATTGCACTCGCTAGAAAAAAATATTGTACTCGTCTTCGACTCGTACAATATTTTTCTAGCTCGTGCAATATATTCTTGTATCATACTCAAAGCCATTCAATATTATATAAATATACATTGACTGTTAGCTGATGGCAGTGACATCACTGCTACCATTCATTGTGCATCTGACAGGCTTTTTGACATGTTTAAAAGCATGTGATTAGCAACTCACAATACACATCATCGCTTTTGTTGTTTAAGAAATTTGATCTAACAGGTGGAAGGGAAATAACTTCAACAAAATTTAATACTTGGCAAAATTTGAAATATGTATATTTCAGATATTTAAATTGTTGTCAAAAAAGTGGAGGTGATTGTTAGACAGACTCCCCTTTAACCCCCAGAGAACTACAACCTATGATACAATCTGTCTGATTGGTTCACTGCAGGACACAACATGAGATGGCGCTCTGAATAACCAATCAAAAGTACGCTTATGTATCTCCGTGTAAAACATACCACTATTCTTATAATATCTCTGATTTGCTCAATACCAGTGGCGCAGCCAGGTGGGGGCAAAGGGGGCAGAGTGCCCCCTCTGAAAAAAAATCTTGATGGGAAATCGGGGAAATAAAACCCGGATACTCATTTTAAATCAGCCCCTTTTCGGATTCTTTTGCCCTGTGACCGGGAAATTTTTGCTTGTGATCGGGACATTTGTTGCACAAACCGGGAAATTGCCCCCTCGGAACCATCGGGCTGGCTACGCGCCTTGCTCACTACCCCTATTACTTCCAAGTAACCAATCAAAATAGAGCTTAGATGTACATAAATAGGCAGTTAGTGCTGAGGTGTTTAAAAGCTTAGAAAATAGTGCATTTTTTACACAGAAGCTTGCACATCAACATTATTATATTTCTTATTTTACTGAGAATCCAACTAACATCAATTTCCCACTACACTAAAAAGAGTTAATAAGTCCCTTTGCAATATTTTTCAGTGTCACGTTATGAACAATACATGCTTGTAATAACCAATACACACGACATCAACTAGTCAACTCCCCTACCCCTCCTACGCATTTCTCAAAAACATCCACTTAACTCAGCCGACGACAAAAAGTAAATTTGCTAATGCGGAAGTTGGTCACAGATTTCCGTACCATCTTGTGAGACGGTGGCCGGACGCCATTTTCAAGAAAATATCCCCTGGTTGTCCATTGTGGCGTGCTCACCGTCAAAGTTGGATGTCAATATTAGCTAGGAGTCATTGCTAAGTGGCACAGTCAGAGTATGGCCAAATCAATGATGGTACATTTCTCATATTTAAACACAGGTATCTGTATGGAATTACTAACTAGGTCTAGAGGAAGCTACATGCACTGTTTAACCCTTTCAGCACTGCAGACAACTTAGGTCATTTTTTTTCCAATTTTTTTTTTGAAAAAAATCAAAATATGCATTTTAAATAACCATATTTGGCATCAGCATGAAAAATGCATTCAAATCAGTCCAAACAAGCCTAGTCTAGGTCATTAGTTTTTTGAACCGGGAACCTAGATCTGCACCAAAGGCGAATATCCTAACGAGTGGGCCATGCTCTCCGTAATAATTATTATTAGTGGATTTGAAATATGCGTCATGTGAGTGGGATGGGAAAGAACTAGGAAGGAAAACACCATCCGAGAAATGGTCTCGGCTGGGTTACCTTACAAACCTGTTAATGCACCTGAATTTCCACAGTCAGTCTTTCAACAACACAATCAGACTATACATTTATGCCTACACTGAGAGTGTCGTGATGTGTATGTTGACATTATTGGATGCCACAAGGCACAACTGGAATTAAGAATATGGGAGTAATGAATTCATCTTGTAACAGCCATGGAAATAACCATGATCAAGTCATGATCAATGCCTGGTGGTCACCCATGCCCTGATCATGACTTGATCATGACCTGATCATGACTTGATCATGACTTGATCATGGTTATTCCAGGTGAATTCAACCCTGAAATGGATTCAGGGTTATACTCAATTCTATCTGCCTTCCATATGGGTGTACAAATTTCATCTGGAATAGCCTACAGTAGTCTATGATACAGGGCTGACGCACATCACATATTAAAGCAGATGGGATCATTGATACAGTCTACATGAGATCGTAAGATTGGAACATGTGTCGACATCCTAAGCAGTCATGTTTGTGGTTTTAAGGTGGATCTACCTCCGGGATCTACCTCAAAATACCAGCAGCAGAAAAATACATCAATTAGTAATCTGATTCCGATTCATAAAGGGATAGTAATCCATGACAAAAGAGGTTACAAATCTGGATTTTGAAAACAGGTGGGACGATAGTGACTGGATTGAGAAACTCCCTCATGCTAGGTTATTTCGGGGTTATTTCATAAACTCCATGCGTACCTACCGGCTAATTGGTCACAATGGAACCTATGTGATTTTTGGGCCAATCAGCAACATGGTAAGAATGGTGGTAGAGATAAAGACGACTAGAGCTTAAAATTTGTAAGCTGCATTTCAATTGGTTATTGAAATGAATATATGATGTAATTAGCCAATAGGGGACTGGGTGGAAAATTGGGGGAGTAAGAAATAAAAATAGGAACAGCGGTCCCAAATAGGTCATCCGATTATGTGGTCAAAGAATAAGTTGATCCATCACTGCACTTAAAAGCCAGACAACATTTTAACCAAAAGTGCATAACCTGTATAAGAGGTAATGACTCTAAGTGCCCCTGAATGACCTTTGACCTCCTCACCTGTGACCCCACATAAGACCCCTTGTCTCAATGTACAAGCATGCAAGTATGAACTTGATCCATCACTGCACTAAAATGCTAGACAACATTTTAACCAAAAGTGTATACCCCTATACAAGATGTAATGGCACTAAGTGACTCCTGATTGACCTTTGACCCCAAATAAGACCCCTTGTTTTAATGTATAAGCATATCAAGTATGAACTTGATGCATCACTGCACTAAAAAGCTAGACAACATTTGAACCAAAAGTGTACACCACATGCACAAGATATGAACCTAAGTGATCCCTGAATGACCTTTGACCTCATCTATGACCCATCTATGAGTCTATGATATTCATGTAATAGACATAATTGTCGATTAAAGTTACGGGCCGGCAAACTTAAAGTTAGCCTACAAATTACCCGGATGTCTTTAGCCTCTTATTAATGTCCCTATCTGTTTTGGAGTATGTTATTTTTATATGTAAAATATATCTCTATTCTTGCAATAGCCTAGACTATAATTTGCGATCAAATTGGAGAAATTTCATATTTTGTGAAAATGTGCCGGTGCCGCTTTAATGTGCAAAATGATATTCAATTACTGCATATAAAGTAATACAATCTGTAACTGACTTATTTTTTTGCACAATTTATCCTTGATTTTGACTAAGAAAGATATCTCATCAGTTCTCATATGTTTAATATGTAAAAGGTGAGTAGTCCCTAATTATACCTAAAATATATATCTAGATGTTATTCTTTTGATATAATATCACAAATTTGATGCTTTTACCATAGTTCAAAATATTATCCCCATCTACCTATTTCGTTTGATCTAAACAGCTGTTTTAACACTTAAACACCTTATACAGGCCCAAGTGTTTATTTTCTATTCTCTTTTGTAATAGTTTAAGACGCAGAGGCCCATATTCCAAAAAGGTGTTTAACAACTGTTTAGTTAACAAATGAAGTTGTGAGGTCGATAGGAGATAATATTTGGAACTGAGGTAAATGGATCAAATTAGCCATATTATATCACAAGAAATAATGTTCTGCATGAACATTATCTATATTACTTTGTAAAAAACCTTTTCCATAATTTTAATGAATTGTTACTTATCCACCTCACTGCTTCAAAGATAAACAATTGCTCAGCTAAATGATTTTTAAACACCTTTTTGGAACACGGGCCAGTATCTTCGAGGTTAATATTGGATTTTAAAACAGGTTCGTAACTGTTAGATCTGAAGGTGACAACAAGAATTGTATCCAGCGATGTCTACAGGTTATGGTAGAAGTAACCTGTATGAATTGTACAAAAAGGCAAACCCTGAGAGTGGGAGCCTATCAGGGGGTGTTTTCAATCAATCCCACAATGCATTAGGATACAGAAATTGAACCTCAATAAGGTCATGTGACCAGAGCCTATTCCATACATACAATATAAACCCAGACTTCTATGCTCTTTATAGAGCTCAAACTGTCAGTACTTAAGGATTTTTAACATAATTTTTTTTGGAGAAATGTTAAGCATTTTCAAAAGTACTAATGTTTATAGTACAGGATAATTAGTATGTTGCAAAGCATTATGGGATTGGTTTTAAACACCCTCCAGGAGCCTAGCTATGTAAGTGTATAATCCAAGAGGTTAACAACCGATTTTTAACCAGGTTGATAAAATTGATAAAACGGTGAAATTAAGCCTGATATTGAGAATGCTATTTTGCCGGCAGAGATCTTTAGGTTATTCATAATTTTATAGAGGGCAGAGGAAACTTAGCAGACATTATATAAACATTACAAGCACACATGTTGCTACTTTGATCTAGCTACAGAAAACATAATTCACGAGGTTAACATTGGATTTTAAAGCAACTTCACAAAATTGACAGAAGGTGAAACCAAATGCATTCCCGAGACTTGCCTACAGATATCAAGATGATATTGATAATTTACAGAAGGTACGGAATATTTAGCATTAGCATACATTATGTGAGTACAGCAACCGCATGTCTCTGGGACTTGTATCTAGCTAACACAACCATAAAATATCCACGAGGCAGGGTTGGATTTTAAAGCAGGTACGGAAAATTGATAAATGGTGGCAATGGAGGTCCAATACATCTGCCAGTGTGATCGAAGGTACATGTAGGCACAGAAAAACCTGACATTCAAACACAACAAAAAGCAACTATCTTCGGAATATTTGTAATCAGTGCGGGGGGGGGGCATTTTAAGCACATAAGGGAAAATTAACATGCTGTACACAAGCAGCACTGTGTAGATATCCTATTTACGACCACTATACAGGTATAGAAATCCACTGCACAAGAAAAGCTATAAATTACGCCAGGAGGAAAAGTCCATACACAGACACAACAAAAAGACAACAATTTAGAAGTCCAAATGAGGTATTACATACATTTACGTAATCCATGAGAGAAGAGAGGTTAGAGTCAGTATGAGAAGCAGATTAAGACGACGATATATAACGACACGATTAGCTCCTAGAATCCAACAGCTGATCCTGACAGACCTGTCTGTGTTAGACGTAGGGACACCATGATTATAGTCAAGTCTGTAGACACACTTAACACACACACTGCTCTGGCGTCTTACTATTCGTCATAACCCGGACGACTCGCTTAATTCCGGGCTTCTGTTTCCCTAGCAGCCGATATCAGTATGCCAAGGGGGCCTTCTTTTCCCCCTCGTTCACGACTGGGAGAGCCTCTTGTGGAGGGTAAACAAAGGACATCGCATATTTGCCATGACGACCGAGCCGCATCCCTGCCTTTTGCTGTGGCTTGCCTATGGTGCCCTTGTGCACGCTGTGTTGCGAGTGTTACACATAGGGAGAGGTACAGATGATTTGCAATTCATAGCAGTGACAGCACAGCAGCAGCAGTATAGGCAGTATGCTTTAAGGCTCTCTGAAGCTAGACTTACATCAAGTCTTATGATGTTTATAAGGAATTGGCAGGATATTTTAACATGGTGTTTTACTACAGTTGGTTACATGACTATTTTGATTTACAAATATATATTTTTTTCATTAACATATTGATCCAATCTTGTCCACCATTTTGGAATTATAGAAAAAGAGTTATTACCACTGATAGGCTGTCCAAAAGCTAATTTGACAAATGCTAAAAACATTAAAGCAGCACTGGCACATTTTCACAAAATATGAAATTTCTTCAATTTGCTCTCAAATGATAGTCTAGGCCATTGGAAGAACAGAGATATATTTTAGATATAAAAATAACATACCCCAAAACAGATAGGGACATTGATATGAGGATAAAGACATCCAGGTAATTTGTAGGCCAACTTTTAAGTTTTCCATAACCTTAATCCCATGTGGTATATTTAGATGAATATTTTGAACTCGTACTCACTGATATAAAAAACCACAAATCTTATCACTAGTCAAACAAGTGTTCATAGCTCTGGAAAAACATTCATCATATGGCGTGCCTGTTCTTGTGTTAAACGCCATATTCGTCGTCTGCAGAATTAATCGTTCTGTTTACCCATAAGGAAGCTGATTTGGTCTTAATCATTTCGGGTAAGGGCTTTTGAATATAAAAGCTTTACAACCATGCAAAAATATCGATTTTGTTTTTTTTTTTTTTTTTTTTGTCCCGTCCTGTCCAGTCCTATCCAATAATTTAAATTTTAACTATTATTTTATGTATGGTGGGGTCATGCTCAAAGTCCTCCGGACTTATTATGGCCTCTCCTGCATTTGAGTTCATGCCATTACCATTACATTACATTACATTAATCAACAAATGTGTATATTAGATGAATATTTTTGACTCGTACTCACTGATATTAAAACCACAAAGCTTATAGACCGGTCAAACAGTGTGCATAGCATGGAAAACATGCATAAGGCGTGCCTGTTCTTGTGTTAAACACCATATTCGTCGTCTGCAGAATTAATCGTTCTGTTTACCCATAAGGAAGCTGATTTGGTCTTAATCATTTCGGGTAAGGGCTTTTGAATATAAAAGCTTTACAACCATGCAAAAATATCGATTTTGAAAAATCTTGAGGGCGCACTATTTTTCAAATGTGCCAGTGTCTCTTTAAAGGGGGGGGGGTGGCCTGATTTAAAGTTTTTATCTTGAGTGAATGGCCTTGCCCTCATAATCCCATCTCTAAAATTTCACACCAATATTCCATTCCATTTTGATATGGGAGCTAAATAACACCACTTTTTAAGGCTCACAGAATACTCTGTAAAACTAGTACTGGTCGACCAAAATGAGGCACTTTTTCGCGCATAACATACAACCACAACATCGTTTAGCCCTAAGAATTCTGAAGGTAAATGAAAAAAATAGCTTTCTTCAGACACCACTTTTAGTAATATCTAGGGTCCTTGCGGAAGAGGCTATTAGTGATTGGGCCATGGACATTTCATTACAAACTTATGAAATTTTAAAAGGTAAATTTCTTAAGGCTCAGTCACACAGCCGATTTTTGCAAGAAAACCACTTCCAGACTGTTCCAGACTGGTGCCGATTGACCAATTTTTGAAAATCGTGAGCAGTCTTTCTTTTTCATGTGTAGTTTTGGCAAGGTCTGGGCCTGTTCTGTACAGTCGGCTGTAGTCTTCCTCATTATTTGCTAGAAAACCGCTTCCAGACTGCTCAAGACTGGTGCCGATTGGCCATTTTTCGAAAATCGTGAGTAGTTTTCCTTTTTCGTGTGTAGTTTTGGCCATGTCTGGAACTGTCCTGTCCAGTCTTCTGCAGTCTTGTGTGGTCGGGAGCACGTGAAAAATTTGACAAAACTCGCCACGATTTTTTTAAGCAGCTAACCTACAGGACTTCCACTTTCTACAGAGAGTCCCTTTTGCCACGTCAGTGGCTTTTCGAATATGACTCCTTCAACACAATACGGGGACCACCTCAAAACCCCTCTGCCTGAACCAGCAAAATGTGCACTCATTTCAAAATCATCTAGCAAATGAAGACATCTAAATCTTCAAGATTATTTTTTGTTGAAATAAAGGCTAAAACGAGTCGACTGTCATTTGGAAAATGCCCCTGTGCTGTGGGGCGACAGGAAGCAACTTCCATAATGATACACAGCATTTTTCCTCCTAGACAATATATTATTTTCCTGATCTTTACTTAAATTTATCCTAGATTCTGCAGGGCTATATCAACAGAACTGTTTGCTTTCAGGTCTGTGTAGCAAAAACAGCCACGGTTGGGTTTACGGGGCAAGGAAATGGGAAAACGGGGAGATAAAACCGACAACACGCAATGAATACGGTATAGGCGATACTTTGCTCGATTGCTTCATGCACCTCGAAGAGGTACATTTCACCTGGGTCACGAGGCGGTATGTTGTATGTGCACAATGTCACAAATGTTGGAATTCGTAACATTTGTTGATATTCTACGAATGGAAATCAAGACTGGATTATGCAAACTTTAAGAATGTTGATGTTTCAAGACCTTCATCTTGTCTATTACACATCACGACAGGATAACGAATATCGCGAGCAGAGCAGCCCTTTTAAATATCGCCAATTTCCCTCAGGTAAAAAGCTTTTACGGATTTTCTACTGTTCACAAGCAATAAACCCGTTGCTCTGTTTTGGATACATACCACAGATATGTCAACTAGATGGCTTAATCTAATGCTACATATGCATGCGTGCAGTTCAAAAATTGAATGTGGGTTTCTGGAATTGTACAAATTATGCAGGCAGAAAACGGCATAAAGGGACTGTACGAGTAAATATTACTATATATAGGTGCTGTGGCATACGGGAATACCAATATAGCCGACATACCTACATAGTCTTACTGTCGCACCCCACTAATTCGTTCCAAACCTGACTAGGGGTACAGGAGAGGTAGCAGACACAGTTACATGTGTCAATATTGGGAATGCCTATTTAATTTCTATTGTAGAAAAGATGATTTAGCCTCCTTTTTAATCCAATTAGGGTCTGAAATGGGTTGACTAAGATACAAATTTTGATTTTGAGAGGAATAAAATTATGAATCATAACTTAAAGTTGCATTTGACGAGTCTCTACTACACTTTTACAAGCATGTATCCAATTCAATCTTGCACATCTGTGTGTGGTGTATGTGTGTGGTTTATGCACATGTGTGTGTGTGTACATTTATATCAACAATGAATGAGGACATTGGTCATGCTTCAAACTTAAAATCTCAGAGCCTACAATGCACCCATTGAGTTAAACTAAATGTTACTGTCATCCCCCTCAATTGGAAAATGAGGAAAATGCATATATGTCACAAAAAAGTCCCTTTTTGGCAGAAAAAGAAATTTAAAACATTGGTGTTTTTCAAGGAATGCTTTCTGTTGACAACCAATATAATAAGGGTGTGTAAGTATGGTTCCCTTTTCCTCCAACTTGATTTTATGTGAGATGTGTGGATCTGTTATTCATTCGTGTTGAAATTCTGACCTGAAGGAATAGTCCCAAGGCAAAACTATAAGGGTTTTTGAGAGGGAAGTAAAGAACCCGATAAAATGGATCACGATTTAAGGGAGTTCACAGGAAATGGCTCTAAGTGGTGGTCCAAGGGCAAAGCCCTTTGTGTTATAAATCAGTTGGCCTGTAATAAATGCTTTTTTTTAGCAAATTTTGTGCGTAGACTGAGTATGGAAGTACGAGCCACAAAATGTTTATACACAGTAACAATATAGTTAACAACAATCTGGCAAAATTGGACATCTTGCACATTTTCCAAACTTCGAACATCGTGAAAATCACCAAGCATAAAAAATATCATATACCTTGCTGCTAAGTATTGCGAGTCGTTGTTTTGCAAGGGATCCAATTTTCCATTCAATTTGCAAAACATGGTCCATATGATAAAGCAATTAGAAATAAATTTCATACAGTAATTTAATTGCTACTGTTATTGGCCTCTCCAATTTTCTGATTAACACTTTAAAAAATATTTTTCCTCAATTTTATATTTGAGCAAAGATTTCTCACGGGAAAGCCACTTTGTTTGTATAAAAGAGATAAAAGTGGATTCCCTAGAGTTGTTTTATTGCGTCTGCAACCTGTTTATATTGACAATAGGGGAAGTGGGGGATTCCCCAAGAGTAACTAGTACCTTAGAAACTTGTTTTTGCTTTTTGAGATCAAAACATTTTAAGATCAGGGAATCCCCACAAGTTATATAATGAGTGTGTATTTAGATTGTGAATTCCTGATTTTGATGGGCAAGGTCATGTTTTGCCATTAGGATGATGTAATGATATTGGTTATACAAGGGAAAATCTAGCTGTGTGAAGATAATAGGAGTTGTTACTGAAGGACTGAGGCCAGCTGTTGAAATCAGAGGAGCTTAACTAGGCTCTGAGCTATACAGTATATATAGCTAGAGTTTTTCTCTACAATAATGGTAGATTTGAGTTCTCCATCTAGTGCCAGATGTAAAATTTTGGATGC
>JAMKCH010001435.1:0-38286 GCA_023653785.1 Ophioderma brevispina
GAGCAGCACGCTACTTTGCGCATATTTTGGTGGAAAAAATGAAATCGGTCATGGCGTTTTTATACTATTTAGCATTAATAAGCATTTATTGGAGTTATTGTTTTGAATTTTTTATTTCAGCAATGTTATTGTATTTATGTTCAATAATATAAGTGGATCAATAAAGTAACTTTCTGTAACGATTTGAACTCGTGACCTCAACGTCGATTCCCTACCCATTCTTTGTATTTTCTGTCAAAAGCGATAGTGTAGCAAACCTCTGGAGCCCTATTGATTTGCCCCGCCGGAGAAATCTGGAGTATCAACTTGATTTTAACAAGAAACCAAGCAATTTCCATGACTCTTGAGTTGCTAATATTTGCTTAAATACTCACTGGAAATTCGATGCTATCATCGTGATCCTTGCCGTCTTCACCGGGTGCGTCAATTTTTACTTTAGAGTTTCGTACTGGAGTGGAATATTTGTCTAAGTTGTCGATATCGCTAAATTGCGGCATGTCATCAACGATATCGTTCAGTTCAAATGTATTGCCTGCTTGAAACACGGCTGGGCTATTATATCCCGTCTGGTCCGTTTCAACCTGCAATAGACAAAGTTAAATGCTTGTAATTATGTTACGTCTCTCGCATGCCAATGTCAGAAATACCCTTTAAAGGTCCCGGGAAATGATATGATAAACCTACTACAAATCTTTACGGAACATTCCATCACAATAAACAGGGCCAGGAAAAAGAATAGACTACCAGTGACATCATTAGTGAAACTATTTATTTTCAGTCAGTGTCATGATTAGATTCACACCAGTCACCTGGAATTTTCTATTACTCTCTGAAATATCAATAGTTTCACTAATGATGTCATCACCAACCCAAATATTGAATGCTTCCTAGTCCCTCCTTGTAGACTTGACACAAACCACATCAATTCTATTTGCATTTACTGGGACCTTTAAGCACAAATAATGAGCCTTGTGCACAAATGATATGAATTTTACACATAAAACTAACATTTCTATTGTTATCCCAAGTTAACGGAGGGTTATTTTTCAAATGTTGCAATTACTTTTGCATGCAGGAATTGGGCCTTATTGTTAGTTTATTTTATTTATTTAGTTTATTTCACGTTTATTTTAATCATAGTGATCGTTACCCACATCATTACAAAATATGTAGCATTAAACTTTGCAAAAAATATAGCTTTAACCCAAAAATATCCACAATAACACACAGGTTTCTGCATTATGATAATTACATGTTTTGCAAGATCATGATAGCGACCTTCTTGGAATTTGGCACCAGATTAACAACCAAAGCGAACCGGATGGCTTCTAAGTGTGTTACTTCATCATAAATAAAGACAAGACAACAACAGACAAAATGACTTTTTATAATCTATATGATTACTTGTTATATCATGAGTGTTAGACTGTGTTGTAGTTCTCAGCGATTTTTGGCGAGATTTTAGGTGCCATTTGGAATTAAAAAATACCCTTATTCTAGTAATTTGCTGACTCGCACCACTCGGCATTGGATTTCCCAGACCGGAAATGGTTTAAAAATGATGAGAAACCAAAATGGCATTGCTTCCAACCGTGTGTCAGATATAACTGCACGATATCTCAGATCATCAAGCAGTTCCGTGGCTTAAGCAATTGGAAATGTCTATTCCAATCAGGATATCACAAATTTTTCAAAATATCACCTCATTTGCAAAACAAACTATTATAGGCAAATTAGAGATTCTTGAAGGATAGCCGTTTGGAAGTACAAACAACGTTACATTAGTAATATTAGAAAACCACGTGTCGATTTCATCTGTCTATATTGATTTCTAATAAATCTCACTTGGCTTACTGTATTTTTGCGAAACGAACGAAACAGAACTCCCTTGGATTACACGCTGTATTTCCGTCATGCATGTGTAGAGTTCAACACCACTAAATAGAGATGGTCTGGCACCTCTGGCCGAAAAGTGTTGGGGAAAAAGGTAAAATAAAAGTGCGTCTAAGTTACAAATTGAAAAATAGTAGGGAAACTGGAACTTCCTGGGCCCATTATTTTCAATATTTAAAAAAAAAAAATCCAAAGGTAAAAAATCAGCAAAAATCAAGACAAAAAGGTGTGTGAGGCTACTACTGAGTAATTACAGTACTAATTTTACACCCATCCCATTAGATATTTTGACTAGACGCCACAGTTCAGAGGGGATCGGAAACTATCGTTGTATTCATGCTTCAGTAGTTCGAAAACTCCGTGCTCAACTTAGGATTTTTCTTTCTGAATGGGATGCAGAGGTCTAGCGTCCAAGGTAATGCATAATTTAAAGAACTAGTCGCTTCGTTAATGAGGAAAATTTCGTGTCATAGGGCATTTTGTACAAACCAATGGCAATTTATTGGTGGTGTGAAACCTATTCGGCGATGTGTGTAGGAGACTAGCAAGAAAAGTTTGTGACCCCTGACCGCTAGTACGTTGAACTTGTTTCTTCATCTTGAGTTCAAGGCTAGTTACAGACCACTAGTGTAGCCTGGGAAACTATTTAGACGGGAGGTGGGGGGTAAGCATGAAAATAAGAGTTCGACAACAAGGTAAGATCATAGAGCTTTGAAATAAGTGTACACTTGGCTGGCTGAATCATTCAGATTGCGAAGTGAGTGGCGAACTAGTCCTACTACTAGAGGTGCAAAATTTAGCAGTCTGGCGTGATGCCAGTGTTATATTACCGTAGCCGATTGTTGAATTAGCCTCCCTATGGAATAAAGCCATCCAGCCGCTTTTGCGACCCGTGTGTACACAGAGATGCTGCTCTTTCCAAATTGGTGGGGCTATTTTGAGTCATGTTAAATCATCTGAATAACCTGCCTTTTGGCTTGACATCACAGCTGTCCCGAGTAAACACCCAACTCTATAGCCCCTTCCCCTATTAAAACCCCCCACCCCCCCCCCCCCCGCCGCACTTCAATTCCCAATGAGCCATGTGCTATGACGAGCAAAGAGTAAGTTATTTTATTTCTAATTACACATTAAGCAAAGAATCAGGCAATGTTGTTGTGTCTCCTATTCTGGCTGTTAAGTGAGCTCCCGAAATCTCCAGTAATAGCAGAATATGCATGTTTTAGGACAACATTATTTCTTGCTCCGTTTCATTAAAAGAATGAATTATTCTAATGAATGATCAAAATTTGTAAGATGGGTTAAATAGACATGAGTGATTGATTTTACAAGTGAGGGCTCGGTAAATTCACACCACTAACTAGATCTGGTCTGGCACCTCGGCCGAAAAGTGTTTGGAAAAAGTACAAAAGTTCACCTTGAAAATAGTAGAAACTGGAACTTCCTGGGCCATATTTAGTGTTAGAAATTATTTCAAATTTAAAAATCAGCAATATCAAACAAAAGGTATGTGAGGCTTACTAACTGAGTAATTACAGTACGAATTTTACACCCCTCCCATAGAATATTTGACTAGAAGCCACAGTTCAGAGGGGATCGGAACTCAACGTGTCTTCAAGCTTCAGTAGTTCGAAAACTCCGTGGTAAACTTATGGATTCTTCTTACTGAATTGGATGCAGAGGTCTAGCGTCCCAGGTAATGCATAATTAAAGCCACTGAGTCGCTTCGTTAATGCATATTTACGTTTTACTTAGGTCCATTTTGTACTAAACCAATGGCAATTTATTGGTGGTGTGCAACCTATAACGTGCGATAACGGAATAAAGCGTGTAATCCAATGGGATTTCTGTTCGTTTCTTTTCGCAAATACAGTAGCCATCTCATTTACTCTCCTACGTTGTCGGTTTGGGGTGGTACATGTCATGTCCATGCGGAGTTTTCTTCCGAGACACCCTCATCACCCTCTCGAAAGAAAGAAACGTGATCTGCACCAATACCACCAATACTTTACCCAATACTTGCTGTGGATTTGCTTCCTGTTCCCTATGATGTTGGTGGTCCCTCCCGTGTAGTGAACCCTAATGCCTTCAAGAGAAAAGGTCCATTGATTTCGTAATATCGTTATAATTTTTAACGGAGACTCGGCATCATAGAAATACCGTCCCTTTTAATAATTTTGAATTTAGACATCTCTTCCAAAAAGGAAAGATCTCATGGTAAACTCCCGCACCTTGTCTCAAGATATAAACTAAGAAAGGTGTAAAGAAAAAGTGCGATTTGTGGCCATTAAATATTGGCTTATAGGACGGCCGACAGAGGACACATCTATCTTACACCCATCTGTAACATCAGCATGAAAGTGCAATAACAAAGCACATAAAACATGTGCCTGAAACAGTTAAAAGTACCGTGCAAATATTTAAAAAAAAGCCCATTACGGGATGAAAACACACTGGTGTTATACCCAAAGCTGACTAAAGAACCCAGGAAGGCCAAATAAACCTGCCGTCAAATTATAGAAGGAACTTATTTCCAATGTGGGGTTGAAGAGGAACGAGCAACAACAATTAAAATGGGAAGGAAGAAAAGGAACCCAATTGGAAGGGCTAAACTGTAAACTCAGCCATTTCTTTACTCAGAGTATTAAAGGTGGGTTGTTCTCGATTTAGTGTATTGTGTTCTCTACGTGAATGAGAGCATGACACCACCCATCAAGTACCGTGGGATACAAACTTGCGGTTTTGATGGTAGACGCAATAAGGCATGTTGCAAAGCCCTATTCACTACTGTGCTATTATTAAAAGTGGTTAACCACTAAAACGCCGGTTTTTGTTTATATCTTGGGAATGAAATGGGTTCGAGGGTTTCAAATTCAGGAGAAAATGATTCAAAATCAATACGACTTCACGGGTAAATCAAGGGGGTCCCAAGACGATCGGAACAAGCAACTTTAATGGTAAGATTGTTGGGGGTTTTTTTTTCAACATTCATAAAGACATTGGCTTTGCATTCCAAACCAGGATTATCATGTAAAACTGATGTGGATGACAAACATTTTACCTGTGAACAAAAAAGCAGAAGCCGCTAGATTCTGGTTCTGTAAGAATGAATTGAAATATTGAAGCTCTGATATAGGAAGAAGTACCTTGAAATGGTAAATGTTGAAGACATGATTGAGCCATAATTGTTTAACTCTGTCAGATATTGAGGAACGTGAAAAGATTGAGCTCCACCTGACCAATATGATCTCTGGTGGACAGATCAACACAAAGTGAAGTGATGATTATGGTACTGTGGTATCATGTTTAGAAACATTTGTTGGCCTTAAAACTACAGAATGAGAGCACTTTGGTTAGGCATGAATCTAAAGGATGATATATCTGTGAAGAACTCCATTGTCAATAATTCGTTATACAGGGTGAGTAAAAAAAACTTGACCCGATTGAGCCGCCAATGTTGAATTTTTAAATAATATACATCTAACATATCTGGTATCATCGGAAAGCCTACTTCATTATCTTTAATTTGCTGAAAAGATAATTCCAATCCGATAAGTATAGGCCGAACTACAGTCTTTTGAATCAAGTAGTCAGCTTTTACCCCTATCCACGGATTCCCATTTGAATGCACGGCGGCCAACTAAGCAAATGTGAATCCGTGGACAGAGCGGAAAAGGGACTACTTGATTCAAACGACTGTAGCTCAGTCTATACCAAACCGATGTGAATGATCTTTGCAGCAAATTAAAGATAATGAACTAGGCTTTCAGATAATACCACATGTGTTAGATATATGTTACTTAGAAATTCAAAATGGCGGACACAATCAGGGTAAAGTTTTTTTGACTCACCCTGTATATCAATTGAAAACTTGCGAATATCAGCCGAAACCCTATTTGTAATTAAATATTATTTGTTTATGTTCATATTTCAAGCCATAGTCAAGCTTTTCAGCGAAAAAAAAAAACATCTGTTGAATATTTGGGCCTGCAAATGCGAGGTTTCGAATGAAAATCTTATTTTCTTGTGGTAGATTTTTAATTGAAAATACAGAGATATGGTGATAAAATGAAAATTCATGTTCTGGCTTTTCATCCAGATGTACAGTGATGTCAGGTTCTTCAAGTTTGATTCCATTTAAAAGTAGAAGATTATTATCTGATGATCTAGACTTTGTAATTGATTGCCTAGCTCTTTTCTTGTTGGTGATAGTAATGAGAATGGTTTCATTCAATGGATGTTTCTTCCCGCGTTTCTTACATCGTGTCTTTTGGCAAACCTAGTCTGTGTGTCACCAGGGTATTTTGAGTCAATCCCACAATACACCAGTTTGGGAAATATCACCTCAATAGGGTCATGTGATCCCATAAAAATCCCGACTTTAATGCTCATTTTAGCCCACAAAGCGTTAGTACTCAGAAAATTGTTAGCATGATTATGAAAATGTTCTGCGGTCCTTAAACTTTTGGAACACTTTTTTATCCCTAAGTACTGATGTGTGTTTAGTACAGTACAGCATAGGCACATTGCTATGCATCATGGGATTGGTTCAAAAACACCCTCTGGTTTTTCACTATAATGCAAGACATGACGGCGGCGAGCAACTTCTTTTTTCCTTCTATTTCTTAGATAGTAAAACGTACATAAAGTGTAGAAAACGCACAATAAAACTCAATATTAAAATTTAAAAAGCAAAAATAACTATATCATTTCTGCATCATTAAAAGACCTGCTCCTAATCATCAATATGGAGATCCTGAATTGAAAAGATGTGATGTCCAATCGAGTAAATTTAACGCTATTCATTTGATGACATCTTGCTAAGAGACGCATGAATCTATTGCTCGTTTCTTAGTTAAAATTGTCATAGAAAAAAGAACGCTTCTTAATCATGTTTAAATCGGAACGAATGCAAAACTGCACGAAAAAACATACGATTTCTATACACCTTCTTTGGCTACATTCCGCAAGCAAAATGATTGATTACATTATCGTCGAAGCAGAAATTAATCGATTTAAGGTCATAACTATTACATCGTACCTCTGGTATAAGGTGAAGCAAAGCATCGCCAGAGAGCGTACTGACGGCTAAGGCCACAAATAGATGCATCACGCCTGTGTAAACTTTGACACTTGCCAGTGGTATGATGATAATGCCTATCATGGAACACAGGGTGACTATAAAGATGGCCAACGTAGCCCAACCATACACTATGGAAAGAAAGAAACAATACGTGCTTTTAAAACCAAACAGACAAAGGCATAAATTAATAATTGTGATTTCCCCCCGATTACCCTTTTGCTTTAGAACTTCTAGACAATTGGACCAGAGGCTGTGAACAGAGGTACATGTGCGCGATACAGTCGTTTTAAAACCGCTCTATTGAAGTGTATATATCACGTGGCAAAAGAGTAACTTGACACGAGAGTCAATAGTTAAACTGGCCAGACCTGGTCTCTCCAGAACGCCCCAGCATGCAAGAGAAAAACGGATTCAACTGCATACTGAAATGCTCAAGCGAACCAATCGCATTCTCACGGGAAGAAGTGCATTCTTCGCGTACCTTCGATGATCTGGATGGCAAACAAATGCCCATTCAAAGATGATGTACCCTTCCGTGAAAGAGCTCTATAGATATAATCTGCGGAGTTTCCATAACCTGACCCATCTGACACGTTTTTTTCTGACACACTTATGAATTCGGAAAACCTTCACGGAATATAAAGCAATGTTTATGTACGTTTTAAGGTTTTTAACTTCATAATAAAAGTTAAGTGCTTGCTAGTAGCGGTATGAAGTATGGTCCTTACCCTTGTCGATTCTAATCATAATGCAAAGAAATTGAACCTTATTCAAATGAGAACATTTCTATAAGCCTACAAAGGCACAAAAGTGTGTATGTGTGTGTGTGTGGGGGGGGGGGGGGGGTTGCACAAGATGTAATAGTTGCATGGCAGGCAGAGTCAGTTGTTATTCGACTGGGCATGATAAATAAAGTGTTAATGAAAGTGGCACTTTGTGGTCAACAGGGGTCATATGGACGCGACGTGATATCTCGACGCGTGACCAATTTCTTCGCAAACATGTCAGAAGATGGGGGATAGCAAGCTTGGCTAGATAGACAGAAAGAACAGCCTCATCATCATTTTCATGTCCATATATTCCATATGGATTCCCCGCTTGAACACCTTATTTACAAGCTTTGGCAGAAGGGTCAATCTTATATTTTGCCCATGAATTTTCCGATAGGTAAAGGTTGATAAGGTGCTAGGTTAAATTCAAATATACAGCAAGTGTGATAAAAATAACCTTCATCAGGAAATGATCGAATATACTTTTGAATGGCATATCTTTCATCATGTGATTAACCCAATATGTTTACAGAGCAGATCATTATTTAGGTAGCAAGGTCAGAAATTACGTTTAAAAAGGTTTTAAATGACAAACCATTGAGGCCAATTCTTAAGAATATTTCATGTTCTCTTTAACGTCGTGGCCGGCTTGTAGAAATATTTGTACTACTGTATGAGACAGAGACATGTTCTCCGTGCATATTGTAATATATCGTCGTGGTCGCGACTTACAGTCGAATCTGATTTTTTGGCCAATTGAGTTAATAGTGTTGCTGGTGCATTTGATGTTAATTTTATTGTACAAAATAAAGTGAATTTACATCTCCTAACCAAAAATAGCCGCAGTCGAATAACACGCATGTGTATAAACCGGGTTTCACAAAACATCGAATTACGTATTCGATAGCTTTGCGTGTCCAAATATCTCAAAGCACACAGATAAAATGTTGAACGAATACGTATTCGCGGGGACAAAGAGCTCTTCAGTGATAAAAATCGATAATAGGTCTATCAAGATTTAAGGCAAGCGGTGAAATGTACCTTTCTATACTTCTGAGGGATTGGTAATGTTATTTCACATTTTAATTTTTTGTGTGTTTTAATTATGTTACTTGTACTTATTGAACCAACGTGTCTGTGAGTGGAAAAGAATTATCCAAGTCTTGTAGTTTAAATTTGTACAAATACAACAAATTTATATTTGGGGGGGGGGGGGGCAAGTGACATACCCTGTATACCAAGGGGAGGAGTTACACCCCAGGTAAACTTTCAATTGGTGCGCAAAACAACGTTAACAACTTTCGTTAAGTCTTCCATATAATTTTTCACATCCTTCTTGCAATTTAGCGAAAACAAATGTGAAGGTAGCACCTCAACGGGTTAGTGTCGAAGTCGATTGGTGATGGTAGTGGTTCTACTACCTCTACATACCCATTGTTGAAAATGCAGCATTCTGATGATTGGTCAGTTTACTGCCCATTATTCTTCCCCCATAATGAGGTCCGCAAGGCCATTTTCTTATCATTTTTGTATTAATCAGGCATGACAAAATACACATAAATAAAGCATATTAACTTAAAACCTATACAAACAAGCAAAACAAAATAAAAATAAGTTGTTTTAGTAATTTAGAATAGTAATTTGTAGTATCATCTATGGGCTCATAATGTATCCTCGGGCGGGGAAAAAATAAAATAATGGGCGCAATTATTTAGTTTTTCCGACCTCGGGAACATATCGCCTATAAATGATCTGCATTACAATTTAGTTATTAGTTCCATTTGTTTAAATATTATAAAAAAAGAAAAATTAAAAAAAACAATGTGATTAAAAAAAACTAGTCATTTCATATCATTTGGCCAAAACCCGCCTGAAAAGCCAATATCTAACCTTTTTTTATGCAAAAGTTCATTTTTTCATTTGATACTCTGATGTGGGTCTGTGGAAATGACCACTTTTGCCAACTTGTGAACTTTGACGTCATTGTGACGCAATACTAGGTCAATCAATCAATCAAATTTATTTGAACTTCAACATCACAGCAGTGTTTAACAATAACAATAAGCAAGCCAAAGCCAAATTAAAATAAAAGTTGGAAAAAATATATGCAATATAGAGTAAATTTCATTTTGAAAAGGTAATTTACAAAACAAAGCAAATTTATAACAAGCAAAGGCATAATGGTAATTGAAAGTGAAGCTGAAAATGTGAATATCGAGGTCACTGCTAAACGCAGGGCGTGAAGGTGCAGTGACCTCTTCTTAGGTTCTACAATTAAAATACAAAATATAGATAACACAAGATACATTAAGGGACAAGACAAACGGGACAGAACAAACACAATCATGTCCAACCAAGAAGGAAAAGGAGGAAGGAAGGAAGGAAGGAAAGATTGGAGAGGGAAGGAAGCAAAAGGACAAAGGAAAACAGAGAAGAGAAATAAAGGAAGGATTAACAGAGGGAGAAAGGAGGATGGAAAAGAAAGAAGGACAAAGGAAAGTGAATAGAAGGAATAAAGGACGAAAGGACTGAAAGAGAGAGAAAGGGAGGAAGACAGACTGAGGGAGGGAATTATAATGAAGCAATCAAGAACAAGATTAAAAGAGGAAAAAGCAAAAAATCAAGAAAAAGAGTGGAGTTAAGAGCATTCAGCAGAGTTGTAAGCACTGATGATGCCCTTCTTAATTCTCGATTTGAAGGAAGAGAGAGAGGGCGAAGATTTAGAGTTATCGGAAAGAAGATTCCAGAGCAAGGGTCCTTTGGGATCTAGAAGTGTTGGAAGCAGTAGAAAACGGTGGACCAATGTTATCAACGGGTATACCAACATCGAAATCATCTATTGCTTTATAATAATGAATTCTCGGGGTGTTTAACACCCCACCCCTTAGTAAACCGTGTTACAAATATAGACTTGTAAACATATTGCGAAAGTTTGATGTTAACTTTGATATTCTGCAAACTAAATAATTACTAATTATACATCATTTTAAAAAATCGCCTTCAGGAACAAATTGGATATTTTCCTTTGGGACGGTGTTTGTATAAGCTGTTAGTGCCTCTAAATTGTTTTAGCTTTGTTAGATTTTATGAGATATTACCCATTTAATAGTTAATTCGTTTCAAGTTTTGATATCTACTTTTCAGCGTGTTAATTACTTAAAAGCTAGGAACACTATACATGGGGTAAAGAGAAATTTAAGAAACACGAGAAAATAGACCACTTTTATTCCTCAAATCTCCTTTGAGGGTTATCAAACATTCCAGTTACAGTTATTTTAATATTTTCTAAGCTCAAATTTGAACAGTTCTAGCCAATATTTATATTGTGTGTACAACAATCAGACTATTATTATTTTTATATCAACATAATTTTTGCACTAACAGTGGTTTGTGTTCCTTCTAACGTTTTTACTCTTAAAAAATTATAGTTTTTTCGCAAATGAGTTAAAACTTTGGGTGAGCTAATTAATATAGTAAATTTTAAGGAGCCAAATTTGTAAGAGGCTGTAATTTTTTCTGAAATTCGTTGGTCATCGTGGTCAGTCTGCGCTATAGTTTACAACGAAGAAATAATGACACAGTGATGTTTCCCAGCTTTAACCGCTTATTGGAAGTCGTTTGTTATACCAATTTGCTTGGTTTGTAACATAAACACAATGCATAGGAACATCGCGTCCGTCTCATCATCATTACACATCGTCATCGTCGTCCTCATCATCATCATCATCATCACATCACCATCATCATCACAGCATCATCGATCAGTAGCATCAGTGTCGTCGTCAAGCTCGATGGTTTCCTTATTTCATCGTTGTTTCCACCACCATCACCGCCATCATTATTCCTATCATCGTGGGCATTAAATCGGCATCATCATTCAACATAGTAAAAACCGTAGCTATAGTAAAATCCACCATACCAAACATTAGAAATCAACGGGTTTTCAATGCAGTCGAATACTATTCGACTCCTTATAGCAACAGCGAATCAAACATTTGGGGTTTGACAACCAATCGAACCACATTCAGGGCCATTGTTGAATAAGAAAACATTTTTTCGTGGTATGTTATACTGTCCGTCAAGTTAGTTAAACCATTCATGTCCTTTAACTACACCACTTAAAATAGCCGTTTCATTTTATTTCATTTGATTACACGCATTCATAAGTAACTCAAACTTTCAAACGCCGTTTTCTCAGAACTAGCATTTATGCTGATTCGACACTATGCAGAACACACGACGATATGTTCTATTTTTATGTTAACAGTTGTATCATTTATAGTGTATAATTTATTGATGATTGAAAATGTCAAATCACGCATTGTTGCAATGTCCCTATTTTTCAAACAGCTTAAAATGTTTGCTATACAACTATTTGTAATAATATTTCGCGGATGTTAGCTATATTGTATTCTTTGGATACAACAGTAAAAAACGATGCCATACCAGGAAGAAAATATCATAATATCAGTGTTATCGATAAAGAATATTGGGTTAAAATTGAACCAAAGGAATATCAAAACGAGATTTGCTACATCGTGTACAATTACCGTTGACGAGTTGAGGCAGAGAAGATACTCACTCTACCGTATATGCCGAATTTTAAAAGAAAAATGACAATAGATCGTCAAAATACTTAAAGGTGCATTTTCGTGATTTCAGCACCTTCTGTTTTATTCATTGATCGCTGGATATCCTTGAGAAAAGCTTATTTTCAAAATTTGAGCTGATCCCGATCTTGCGGTTTTGTGTTATGAGCAATTGCTCGTTTCCCACGGTCCCATAGGCTACTGTGCTGTAATTTCCATCCCTTTACGGACAAAATACAAAATTGCGAATTTATTAAAGATGCGACCGGATTTGCACGTAAGATTAGCTACACGTTGATTACTAAGGCTATCGGTTCAGATGATATAAAAATCTCAATTCATTTTAGGTAAGTTGGGGGGACGAGGCTGGGGATCACGAAATGTCCTTTTAAAGTCTGACTCAGAGATTTTTGAAATACATTTTTTGTGTATTTATTGAAAATAGTCAACTAGAACTAAAGATAGTCTCCTAAAACGCCCAATTCCAAAGTTTGAGCTGTATTGGATTTTTCGTTTTCATACAGTAAACATTTATGTGTAGTATACAGTGCCATAGGATACTGTGTATAACAAAATTTCCGGATCCGGAAATTTATAACAAAGTTACGATTTTCTATATGAAGGACTTCGATTTGAGCTTAGCTATTTCACACAGTGTTTAGTATATGGACAAGCATTACGAATATGCAAAAAACACAATTTGTTTGAAAATTGAGGGCGCCCTCCTCGGGAAATCTCTGAGTCTGCCTTTAAGCTTTGTTGGATCATTTGATGTTCAGCAAATAGTCAAACATGCCTAAGAGAAGAGACACAAGAAGCTGTATTTTGAAGTCACGTGGCAAAAGCGCAAGTTTTTCGTATGCACAAGTCATTGGTAATGACTTAGAATGGCAATGCAATAAGTACACTGTTTCTCTACTGTAAGGACTCATTCGGAAAAAAGGTTTTGTAATAGCGGCCAGTATTTTGGCTTCAGAAAACTTTTACGAACTATACTTGATATTCTTCTTCTTGCGTATGAGGCAGCAGCTAAATATGTTTTGTTAAGCGTTGGCGCCAACTCACTGTAGATTGGGTTGGGGTTTGAGAAATCTGGTGTCCACCGTTGGACGAGAAGGTATGGCCACGTCATTGATAATGTGATCCTCAGTCTGTGATTGAGAACCATATTGGCAGGCTGGCGATGGCCGGAGCCCCCATCGGTGCATATTGCTGTTGAAGCGACCGACTCCTGTGCGAATCCGGTTTAAGGTGACCCATTCCTTGCGTGGGAGATTGCTGCCAGGTGGTAGTTCTGTCTTAGGTGTATAGTTGATCTGGTATTGGGGTATCTAGCCAGGCCGTATTCCATGTCTGTAAGATGTTGAAAGGTGAACTGGAGAGTTTAGCAGCGTGTCGGCAGAAAGGTCGACAAGAGCGCAGTCTCTGTCTACCGAGTTGGTGTGATTCTTTGACAGTGTTATGCAGCAGGTGCTTGTTGTCCAGCAGGCCCTTATTCACTAGTTTATGTGTGTACTTTATATTAATAATAAGTATGTATTAACGGTTTCCTTTTGTCACCCACCATGAATGGATCGTCGAATGATAATGAATTCAGTACTCCAGCAAATACGTACCCTATCATAAATGATGATGGTGTGAGCGAATGGCTTTATACAGATATCGACAAACTCCTGTATATCTTTTTCATACCAACTCTGGGAATTATTGGTTTTATTCGGCAATGTGGCATCTCTTTATGTTTGCTCGTTTGTCAAGAATGCAAACATCAGTTAACATATTCTTGGTCAATCTTGCTATGGTGGATATTGCGTTTCCTATAAGTCATTCTTTATTTTTCATGTATTCCTTTTTTCTGACTCCCATAGGTTACGGGTACCCGTTTGAAACTACGGAGTCGTGTATTTTTATTCATCTGATCGCCTTCCTAAGCTACAACCCTTCTATGTCCTTGAAACAGCAGGGAGATGAGCAACGAGTTCACATTTATTTTAGCAAAACCAGAGTGGCTCAAACCTCCAAAATACCCTTCCAGACCACCGATGAATATAATTCGGAGAAAACTCACTTTAGAAATTTCAGATAACGATAGTCGAAACTGTCCGTGTTACGCTTTAACACGAAATAGCTTTTGTTCTATTTCCAAATGACGTCATTAATATAAGTTGGTATAAGCTGTTTAAAACTGGTGTTAGGTGTTAGAACCAAACACCAGAATGTGTAGATTCCAAACCCATGGGTGCAGTGGCGTAACCAGCTTTTTTCAAGGGGGGGGGGGCACATATATTTTCAGGGGGCCAAGCTTATATTAAAATTTGTTAGTATAGTATACGGCTTATGCAAATCACTAATTTTTCAGGGGCAAGAGGGGGGGCAAGATCCCCACAGGGGGCAGCTTCCCAACCCGGGTACGCCACTGCATTGTGTTAAACTTGACCACAAAAGTTCGATTGATTCTTTCACAGAGCTTCACATAACTGTTAACTAGGAGATATCAAAGTGTACTTACCTATGGGGGATGTGTCAGGTGATCTATTTTCAGGCGGATTTCTGCACGCACCACTTACGATTTGCTCTATTAGTGCTGGGCAAATGGAACGAAATGTTGCCGTGCTTCCAATCTCGTCCTTTATTTCATATATGTTAAGAAGATCCTTGTAGGAGTAACACTAAGAGGAAGATATATAAAGAACAAAGGTGACACCACAGTAATTATATATGTTAACTCAAATAAGTATAACAATTTGGAAGTACGCGGTCTATGTATGGATATCAAGAACGTGTTTTTGAAGGTGGGTGTGAATGTGCCAAATGTGCCGTTTGTCACAGGTGTAGAATTATCGTCCGTCGTACTCATAGTCCGGGAACAATGGTGAACAATAGGGCAATCGATCCTGTTGGCTCTTTACGCAACATTGGTTTCAGGCTCCGTTATCGTTTATGGAGCCCCGCGCTGTAGCTCTCGCCGGATTGTATCTGCTTTCACACCAGTACAAATTTGTATTCATTAAGGTAGAGAGGGCCTACTCAAACTCAATTCTTAAATTAAACACTTTTCTTGTCTTTTCTTTCGTAATATTAAAATGTATGGGAAATTATGTGAAATTCGGCATTTTTTGCACAAATTAAGCAAATGAGGGATTCAATTCTGCCGCTAATGGTGGCCATTTTGAGGAAATTTTGATGCCCTCTCTTGATCTAAGTGTACCACCTTTCAATATGAAACTTCGTATATAGGATAATTAAACAATATTGCTTGTACTGACTTTTTTTCTTTTTTAATTTATGAAAAGGTTTTAATTAATATTAAAAAAATATATACAAATTACATGAATTTGTAAAAGAGGTTATGATTGGTTGATTCTCTAATCTGTGTAAAACAAAGAGCGTTTCTATTTGTTTTTCTGTAAGTTTTAGAAAAAGTAGCTGTACCTAAGGCCTAAACGCAGTGCTAAGGAAACAATCATTAATTAAAATATGGTAATTAACATTTTTTCATTGTTTCATTTTTTGCTTTGGATCTTTGTACCTTAAGTAAATAGTGGTCGCTTACATTTATAGATGGCTTCTATATCCTTGTTGAGCTACCTGTAGAACTATAGTTAACGGCCACACCAATTCTATTCATATGTTTCAAAATATACTTTAACGGTTGTAAGAAAAAAATCACGATCAGATAGCCATATCAGTATAGGAAATACTATAAGTGACTGTCTGTGGAGGCCTACATCTTGGGCTGAAATAATTGATAATTCAATTGACCAAAACAGGTGTCCGTGGAATGTCTGTCATTTGAGAGGATTATTGTGTCTAATAGAAAAAATAGCACAGGACCGATGAGCTCGTGCCTACAGCTGAGAAGACATCTAAAGGACGCGACAAATTCGGATAGACGTTTCATATAGAAGTCCCATCGATGCAAATGAGGTATTACAATTGATTCCGTCATGCGCTGTATGCTGTTGTGCAGTAGTACTTGACGGAATGAATGACAATCGCTCATTTGCATCAGGGACTTCTATATGAAACGTATACCCAAATTGAATAACAGAATAGAGAAGGGTGTCAGTAATTCAGTGTTTTAAATCTGGAGATGACCTTTGACATTTGACGGTTTTGCCCTGTATTCCGTAAACATACCTTAATTATAAGTAGTACAAACTATACCTTTTTTTAATCCTTGCGACAAGACGAACACTTTGGTTACCTTTTACGGCAATCCAGGCATTTTTCATTTTTGACCCCTGTAATATGGATTCCCCCTCCTGGATTCCGCCCACACTTTCAAGAGGGCATCCCCGCAAAATTTGTTCATTAACCTTCATAGAAGACAAATCCACTGAGAAAAGATGCTCTGCTCTCCAAGGTCACGGAATTGCTCCAAATGTATCTGCTCCACTACATCTTCGTTTTTGTTTTTTTCTTGTTTTGTTTTTGATTTTGTGTGTGTGTGTGTGTGTTTAATTTCGGTATCAACACATCTCCTCCAGATGAAACCATACCCTTGACAATATGCGTGAAGTAACCCGAATAAAATCAGACTATAAAATATTAAAAAAAATAAGGGCGGTATCCTCGGGAAGTCTCTTAGTCAGCCTTTAAAGGACGCAATGGCATAGAAAAAATATTCAGACATAATGAAATGGACCCTTACTGAAATCACTTCCATGCATTTGTCAACAAATTGGGTGTTTACATTAAAACAAAAAAAAAACAAGAGTTTTAAGCAATTCTTGCAACGGAAAAATTAAGGTGTTGACATCCTTGCCAGAATTTACAGTATTTCTAGCATGTTTTTGACACATTTAAAAACATTCAGACATTGTACTTCAGACTTAGAGTAAGATATTGATCTGACAAGTTAAATGTGGATTTGACGGGATTAGCATATACACAATAGCAATGATCTGCTTTTCAAGTTTGATAAAATGCTGGCAGTAATGTCAGCATCCTTGACTGTCAGTGGCAGAGAAGTGACGTTTAGCAGGAAAACAATATTAATGTACTCCTTTTTTATTTTTACAAAATGTAAACACCAAATTGTTTTCGGATTTGTGGAAGTTATTTCAGAAGGGTCCATTTCATTATGTCTGAATATTTTTCTAATCCATTGTGACCCTTTAGGTAAGAAAAGCATCGGTAGATGACGTCCTATACGATTTTATGATATCTTACCAACAGGGCCGTACGCAGGATTTATTTTAGGGGTGCGGGACTTCTGGACCTTTTTTCGAAAGGGTGGCCCTTTTTTCGGTAAAAGTGGACCTAACCCCCATAAAATGGTCCTTTTTTAGACTTTTTGAACATTTTATCACCAAAAAGTGGATTTTTTCGTGTCATTTTTTTCTAAATTTTGGACCTTTTTTATCAAAAAAAAAATCAGCAAAAAGTGGACCTTTACACCCCCACACCTCATCCCCGCGCTCGCGTACGGGCCTGCTTACCAATTTTACACGAAGGTAGGAAGGACCTAAGTCCCACAAGTTTACCTGATGTGTTGAAAAGGGCCATGATTGGCCTGTAGTCGTATTGTATTTTTTATTTGTAAGACTTTTGAAACGTTGTTCTGTATGAACAAAACATTATTTTACTCTCGTTGTTATTGTTTTACTAATTGAGTTGTTGATTAATCATTTAACATACTCAGTAATGAGTTCCCCTGTTTCTATGAGCATCCATGATCATCTGATCACTGATGATCGTCGGTGATCGTGATGATCGTGCTGATCGTGAGGGTCATTGTGCCCCTTAGTTTCTTTCAACTGCCCGCGTCTTCTTCGTCCTCCTTCGACAGCAAACCATATCTCCAAGAATGGCTCGTGGTTTGAGAGCGGGTCACTCTTAGGTGTTCCGATGCCAAGGTCCGTCAACAGTTGTTTTTTTTCTTCAAAATCTAATGTTAGAAAATAATATGTTATTTTTGCGTATAACGTTTAAGATATATCTGTCGGAGCTTATTACACGCATTGTGGTATTAACTCAATAGTATTTGCCCATTTCAATGAACCTTTTAAGAGGGAATATGGGGTTGGAGGGGCTAAATGAACATTTAAAAATTTAAAAATCCGGAAGAAAAGCATTTCTTTTGCTTTTTGTTGACAATAATCGGAGCTCCCGTTCAAAAGTTATGGTGGAAAATGTCGCCTCGCGACTTGAAATTCATCGTGAAATTCTCTTATGTATTTTATTCTTTCCTCAAGCTGCGATTTAAGTTTTTACACTGAAAAAATTTATATCTCAAAAAGTAATTAACCCGTTTCACTTCTAATTTCCAAAATTATATAATGAAAATTCAGAGTTGGCTTGTTTTGTACTTGTAATAATTTTAAAAGTCAAAACATTTTTAAAAGGTAAGAAGAAAAAATTAAAAACACAGTATTATAGACAAAATTGCCATAACTCTGAGTAAATTTTTTAAAAAGATTAAGTCTTCGCTACGCGAGGAATTCTAGAGTAGTAACGATTAATCATGATGAATGAGGGATAAAAAGTAAAAACTAATGCAAAAATAAAATACATTGAGAAATATGCCCGAGGAATTTCAAGTCGACGAAGCGACATTTTCGACCATAACTGTGAACGGAAAACCCGATTGTTGTCAAACGAAAAGCAAAAGAAAGGTATCTTTCCGATTCTTTTAAATTAGCAAGTTCATTTTAAGCACACTCACCACCAACCACACACCTATTCCCCCTTAACTATTCTTTCAACGAGCATAGTATACTACCGCTGCTACAGTTGATGGTCCAAGCTTCAAGCTTCCCGTAAACTATTTTAACAACGGACACGATGACTTCTTGTTAAACAAATGGTGATGATATCGGGCTAGGGGTAAATTTCACTAAAGAGAGTATAAAACATAATGTATTAACGCATCTCCTGATGAGTTTTACTAAATTGTATTACGGGTTTATCGATTAGGTACATCTAGCGATAACTAGGTTTTCGGTCCATTTTGTTCAAATTAAAAAAAAAATTGTTTATCTGTGATAACAAAAATAAAAATGAAAAAGGCTCTGTTCTATGTTTATCGCTCTAATGAACTATGTTTTTTCGGTGAAAATCCCGGTTTTGAGTGATGAGAAACAAATTGAAAAAACAATGTATATCAGGTGTGAAATTATTGCTTTCGAAATTGATAAAACTGATAAACTCAGGTTTATCGATTGACAGCAAATTTGTCCAGTAAAATCAACATTTTTTTTAAATTTGATACAGCGTAGTTTCTCAAAAAAGTTTCAAAGTGAAAAACAAAAAAAATTACCAAAAAAAAAATTCGGTGTAAAACTAGTTCTTCGCTCTGAAAAAATACCTATCAGGGTAAATTATGTATAATCTTTGTGTATGATGTCCGTGTTGCACTACAGGCTGATTCAAAAAGAAGTTTACTCATATTTATTGTAGTTTAGTATAACAAAAATTGTAAGCAATTCCTTGTAACCAAATATATCTTGGAAAGGGAAAGTTTCTGAAGTTCTAAGTTAAAAAAATGAATTACTCGTGCCAAGCCCGTAGTTATACTAATGTGAATAAAACCACTCATTTTCCTGACTGTACACATCTGGGTAACTTACATAAAATCAATCATGCGTGAACAAGAAAACACATATACCTTGTTTGTAAGGTTTTAGAAACAATAATGAAACTGAAACTTTGCAATTTCAATTCTTTTATCTCAAAATCAGCAAGAAGAGGCAATTTAAATTGCTGACAATTTAAAAGGATATCGATTTTTGAATCTCGCGAGTGTAGAGCACTGGTTCCTCTTGGTAGATTCTCTTAGAATGAAACACTTTCATGCATTGTTTTCAGGTATTGAACAAACATAATAACCCGGGAGTAGCACACATTTGTAATATCATCTCAAGTACAAAAGGTTGAGTGATTAATATGTTGACAGACTCACAGGAACCTCTGAAACGCTATTCTTAAGTGCCGCAAGTGGTGCCTTAAGAGAGAGGGGGCCAAGAACAAGTTTGTACAGGGGTCAAATTGGTAAATTGATCCACTCATGTTGAAAAGCACACTATTGTTATGTCTTAACATAAGGATTCAGAAAAGGTATAGTTTGTAATATGTACGCCCTAATAAGTTTCAGAGTTATAGGTTAAAAACAGCAAAAAATCAAGTAAAAAAGGGTCAATTTCAGTTGTACAGCGGTCAAATTTTTAAAATTGCTCGATTGGCTAAAAAATGTGTGCCAAAAATAATTGGTGGAGCTCATAGGATAAAAAAAAAAAAAATTAAGGAATAGTTTGGTGTCTCAACTGCTTGCTTAAGAAAGTAGGGGTCGAGTAACAAGTCAAGCCCCATTGAATGCATTGGCCGTTGACCTGTTGTGCCCCCTACATCGGAAACTAAGCATTTAAGACAGTCAAAAACTATTCCTTATTTTTATCCTTTGAGCTACACCAATAATTTGCACCATTTTTTATCCACATCGGAGCAACTTTAAAATTGGACTCCCTGCACAACTGAAATTGACCTTAGTATGATTTTTGCTGTTTTTAGCTATAACCTCTGAAACTTTAGGCTGTATATATTACAAACTTACGTTCTGAATCCTTTGGGTTCGACACATGGTGTGCTTTTCAACATTGATTTGATCAATTACAAATTGACCCCGGTACAAACGTTGTTTTGGCCCCCTCTCCTTAAGGCACACTTGTGGCACTTAAGGAATCACGTTTCAGGGGTTCCGGTCAGTCTGTCAACAATTGAATATCAACTTGTTGTACTTGAGATGGTACAAATGTGTGTGCTAGCTCCGGGCGATAAGTGCAGAAAACCGTTTGTGATGAACAATTTAGTTAAATTACACTTTTTGACTGGCTCGGAAGGTACACTTTAATTATCGTTTGATTTGTGTTTCTTGATTATAAACCAAATTCGAGTTTCATTTTCACATAAAAGTGCGAACCAAGTGTGTTTTGTCACGCTTTTTATTTGATGTGAACTATTACTGATTGTCAAATATCCAGATGCGCGCAGTCAGCAATGGGGTGTTTTATTAAACAATATTTAAACCTGAGTTTGGTATAAAGTATAAACCTAGCGTTGAAATATTTTTTATTTTAGACATGTTTGATTTAGATATTTCAAGAATAATATTAACTTGACTTGACTTCCGTTTTAGATTTTTTTTACTAAATCACGACGACACAAAAAATGAAATAATTTCTTTTGAATAACCTTTAACAGTTGATCTCCTTAGAGTTCTACGGCATAAGATTCTGACGTGGAGATTATTTTTGGTCGGCCCATTGGATGAAAGGTATCTTTAGGTATCTTCAACAAAAAGTATGAGAAGAAGGGAAGGTTTATAGATATTCCGGTTTCGTTTAAAGCAACAATGAAAAAAAATGATATGAAAAAAAATATACGGTTCAAGGATCTCATGTATACGTTCGATTTCTTAAAAAAATGGTCCCTACAGGTAAATTCAGCAAAACTTGGTTGTGGTACAGCCGTAATTCACGAAGGAAATTTTGGTTAATATACTTTAGGCACGTGAAGGCGTCTAAATGCATTTATTGAGAGTAAATTCAGGAATTTTAACGGTTTAAGGTCATTGTTTCAGATATCACGACCCAAAAAACACTCTTTTTCGAACGATTACAGTATTGATATTTATATAGATTAACACTTTAAGTTATATGGCCCCAACATTGTTGATTACGTGCGTTATTTGTAACGGTAAATCATTTTGCCACAATTTTATTGGCCTAAATTATCAGTTGCGTATATTTTGGTGGAAAAAAATTCAAATCGGCACATGTGGCTATTATGTAATTGCATCATTAGATTTTGGTGGCGATTTCAAATTCGTTTTGCCCCTTAAGTCGTACTGGCAGAAAAATGTTTTATTTTTGTATTTCACACAATTAACGGTATATTGTGTTCTTCTATGATAGTAAATTTTATGGAAAAAAGTCCTTCGGGAGGTGGTTTTTCATTTTTTGGCGGGAGAAATTGGTGCGCGTTGTAAAATCGGTTTTGGGACCGCCATTTTGAATCGGTACAAACCGATTTTCATTTTTTTTTTTCCTTGTTATGCGGTCGGGTTGTGGCGTACCCCATGAATGAATGATGTTTTGCCCACTTTATTCAGTTTACGAACATTGGATTGCCCATGATTATATTCAAAAAATAGCTGAAAACATTGTCAGATGACAGTGATTCAAAGTTTAAACGCAACACTTTACCATGATCTAATAGTGTCCCAAAGTTCCATAAGTCTCGAAAATGACCCGCCGAAGAATCTTGGGTGTGTTATCCGACTATGTCCGATGCAATCGCCCACGGATTAAATTTTAATGGACAACCGAAATGATCTTTTCTACGTCACTTTCGTTTGCCTCTTCGTCATGTTTGAGCCCTATATCTTCAAAATGTGTCCTGTGACGTGAAACACTGTAGAAGGAATGATTTTTTATTATATTATTATTATTAAAAAAACACACACACTCACACACACACAATAAGTTTAATCATTCGGCATTTTTTTTTCATACATATATTTAACAAATCTGAATATTTTTTCTCTCAATTGAATCACACAGGTCGCTAACCCTCGACTTACCAGGGGGTTGTCCTCCCCTGTGAGCTCTCATCGTTTCTGGTCATTTCAGCGAACAAAATGTGAAGGTAACACCTTCACCGGTTAGGGTATGCCTTCAAAGTCGAAAGGGTATGGGGGGGGGGGGTTACCATCCAAGAATTTATTTTTGAAAGTATTATGTACAAGTATATGCTCCAAAACTCTATGTTTATGGTAAAACTAGTCCAATTGCCATCATTTAGACTGAAAACCGCATGAAATTAAATATTCCACTTTTTTTTATTTTCGCCTATTTTCTGTGGAAAATGCCAGTCTTGACGACTCGCGGACTTAATGGCGTAATTGTTGCGCTAACTAGGCATGTTGGTACGTATTTGTACGGTGGAAAGAGGAAGGGAATAACATCCACTGGTATCACATCATTAACACCGTGGCTTATAACGAATCTTCTTGAGGAGGTAACCCCCAGTAAACCGTGTTACAAAAAGTCTTGTAAGCCAGGGTTAATATTTAGAACCAATTAGTTTAGGGTTGTACATAGGCCTTCACAAAGATTAGCTCCATTTTTAAATCCGTGAATATAAATTCTTAGTTTAGGGAAGGACCATAACTGTGCACATGAAGTATCTTCTTGGATGTAGCTACACACACGCACGACACAATTTTAGACCTTGTGTATAGTGTGTAACGGGTACTGGTAGCTACAGTGCACATAACGCGGGAATCGAGTTTACTGGCCTCTAATCGGTATGCGTACCTACCAAAATTCTTGATAATGGTTGTTTCAAAAACCAAACCCCTGATCAATCGATAAGCAGTAGTGTGTATGAGATTTATTTTCGTTTACTATTGATTTCCATTGATCTAGGCAGTCTCATTGGCGAGTTGCCATTTCTACTTTAGGTAGGTACGCATACCGGAATTGAGGCCAGGTTGACCTCTTTCGCGCCACTAACCTTTTCACATGGAAGCGGCTGTTGCACAGTGAATGCGGCGCCGATGTCAACAACAGAAGTTGCTTTTCTAACTTGGTAAGATGGCGGAAACACTGCATACACCTGCTGCTGGTGCACATATTCCACACAGATTGTTTTCTATTGTATACAAAATTCCTTTAACTTGACAAGGTGGTATGCATTGATTCCGCCATTTGTGAATAGAAAAAGCAAACTGTGTTTTGACACCTGGCACCATAGAGGACTGCCAAATCGTGTAAAACACATTGTTTCAAATGGAATGGAATTTGGCCATGAAGACGAGATTAGAAGGAAGTTTGGGGTCACCGTATTGAAATGCCGTTCACAAGATTTGGCACTCCACAATTCTACTGGGCGAGTCAGACCCGCTTTCCATGTGTAGAGGTCAGTGGTTATTGCGTACTGAACTACAATGCGGGAAATCTTCGGAAATGCTGTTAGTCTGAGATAGATATACACCGTGAAAGACCCACCGGGATTAGTGAAACCGTATAACGTAATTACAGTTATTTATGTGCAAATTTTACGGTTGACCATAATTTTACGGTGAAATACCGTAAGCCAACCTTAAAAATAAACGTTTTACGGTAAAATACCATAAAATTGCGGTAAACCGTCAAATTTTCGGTGAAATACTGAGTTGCTAGCATTTTCCCGTAAAATGCAATTACCCTGGACAAACGTACAAATAAAGCCTTCAGATCAAACTGCTTTATTTACATTTAGTATGATTTTAGACTGTTAAATCCGCAAAATTAAGTTAATTATTTTATCATTTATTTCAAAATACGCTATAGTAGATTCCAATTGATGGTAGAGTTATGGGCGGAGTTTGGACTTCGTCCATTACTCAAAATAGGGGACAGAAATATCCAGAAAATCTTCGATTTCTTCCTCGCAATACAAAAGAGATCGGATTGAAAGAAACTGGCCAACTACAAATAAAGTTACGCTGTTCGTCCAGTCAATACTTATTCTGCAGTGTCTTAAAGTGACAGGAGGAGATTTTTTTTAGGATATGAATTTCTCTCAAATTTCACTGGATCGGTTGTAGACCATATACAAAGAACGTTTGACAGGTGCAAAAGAAAACCACAAACCTTGTTTTGAACTTGCCTGCTATCGTAATCGTTCCCCATAGAAAACCATGCTTTGACTTTCTGTCGTGCACGACAGGAACTACTAAACCATCATCTTATTACATATAGACAGCGTATTCGGCTTATTCACTTCAGGTGTGATCTAATACATTGGTAAGCATTCCAAATATGTAAAAAACCTAGGTTTGTGAAAAATTGGGGCGTTTCTTTCTGGAAATCTCCTCATGTCTCTTTAAACATGTTAAAGTACCATATAGGCCTATGCCATAATGGTTGATGTCGTCAATTTCAATTTTACGTGAACTGGCATGTTTTATTTAATTTTTCTTCTTTTTACCTGTCAGAAGTGTGTACAGTGATGATGATGGTATTTTAGTAGCAAGTTCCAAACGTGCCATAACATTTTTCATGCAGATACTTCTCTTTCAATTTTCTCCTTTAAAAAAAAACACCTTCATATTTACGACAAGTGCTTGCACATCTAAGCTGTAGCCTTTAGGAGTCATGATGGAGGATAAAATAATAGGTCTCTTCGTTTTCGATATAGTGCACTGATATTACCAAACACTAAGCGGATGATTGATTTGAAATTAATTAAGGCAATTTACAATTCAAAATTGTGTTTGACCAAATATTTTGTATTTTATACTATGTGATGCATAGTGTGTCTACCCCAGAATTTGTTTTAAACATTGCCTACCAACAACATATCATAAATTTGAGAAGGCTTCAGTCACCTGTGTGTTACAATACAGAAATTTTATCTTCACTATTCATAAACTCAGCTTTCACCTTCTTTCACTAAAACTATTCCTGGATTTAGTTTGCGCTTTCTTTGAACATTATACAGTGTTCTAGGGTTTATAATTTTGACTATTGATTGAGACTGTGAATGGTCCAACCGCTCAGGGTTGGCTATCATGGTTATAGCGCACATCATGCCACAAATACACGGACTAAAGTTTTTAGATACTTATCCCCTCAATTCATACCTTCATCTACAAAAAGTAGAGGCTATTCCACTATCAACTGGAATCTAGTATAACATGTGATGTATTGTTTTTTCTCATTTCATTTACATTACTCTATGCAATATTAATTTCAATTCTTTACTTTGCACTTCATTACGTCGCTTTACATTATCCATTGCATTGCACAGATTCCGTTATACATGTTATGTGTTACTTTACAATTTGAAAGTTTTTTTGAACCTTGTTAAACACAATAATACCCCATGGTCTGGTGACATTCATTCAGGCTCTCTATCTCAGTTCTACAGGGATGACATTTTAGGGTCAGAGACTATTTTATGCGATAGATTAATAGTGCCCAGCAGATCCCCGAGGTCTGTTGTATCCGGGACCCCATTACACTCTAAATTACAGGGATTTAAAATAAATTCTAAAAGATTGTGATAAGGAACCAATCCATTCTAGATTTAAAATTAAATCTTATAAATTTGAAATTCTAATCTATAAGATTTAATTTTAAATCTAAAAATAGATTGGTGCCTAATCACAATCCTAAAAGATTGTGATAAGGGACCAATCCATTCTAGATTTAAAATTAAATCTTATAGATTTGAAATTCTAATCTATAAGATTTAATTTTAAATCTAAAAATAGATTGGTGCCTAATCACAATCCTTTAGGATTTTATTTAGATCCGTGTAATTATATACGGTAATGTAATACTGATATTGGTTTTGTACGTTCTGACATTTATGAAAGGTAATCATCTCTTTTATTTTTTCTCCATGCATGTCGTGAAAGTGAAAAGTGCTCCAATTAAACGTCAAACTTTATTCAATGTTTTCTTTGAAATTGTTCGCATCATTTGTAATATTTCATCGCTCTCTCTGTTTGTCTATCTGTCTGTCTCTGTCTCTTCTTTCCTCCTTACAGAGGAAAGAAACAAAATATCGTCACCAACGTAGTCTTGTTACCATAATCTTATGCTAATATAGCTATCAAACTATGATCAATAGTGATAGTGTGAACTCTTCAACTTTTGGATTAAAGCAAAATCATCAGGAAATTTTATAAAATTTTGGCAGCAAGTAATCAAATCTGGAAATCTCTGGATGTTTATTTAAGGGGTTACCCGACCTACAGGAAGTAAATTACGGCTCAGCTAAAAGTAGCTTCCTCGGTACTTTTCAATGCTTTTTAGTGAGACAACTATAATTATAAGGCTAACCCTAAATACAAACGCAAGACTTATCATTCTATATTAGACAATCGAAAATGACAGGAAATGTCATGGATATCAAAGGTTGTTGATTCATTGCCTGCCAGATAATCCACTTTTGTTTCAATTGTTTTGTTTGTTTAATTTTGTTTTGTTTGTTTGTTGTTATGTTTGTTAGTCATAGGGACTTCGAACCAACCGTCAAGGTCGATGATAGATTTCAGCAGGGGTCTCAAGAACTTGGCAGGTGAGAAGTAATTATAGTCCGGCTACAACGGTATCAGGAATAGGGCACTCAATTTAGTTGACTCTTCACGCAACATAATTAGTTTCACGCTTTATTCCGTTATCGTCTATGGAGCCCGGACTATGGCTCCCGCCGGACTATAGTTACTTTCACACCGGGATCGGGTGGAAAGAATGAACAACTTAAAATCTCGAACCAGTAAATTATTGTATGGCCCCTATTCCAATCGTTTAACTATAAACAATCGTTTATCTTTGAAGTAGTGAAGTGAATATTAAGAATTCATTAAAATTATGAAAAAGGTTATTTACTTCAAGTAATATAGATATGTTAGTTAGTAAGTTAGTTAGTACAAAACGTTATATTGTTTTGGTAGAATATTTTTAGAAAAATGATTTTTTTTACCGTAGTTCAAGAAGTATCCCGTATCTACCTCACTAATTCAGAGATTAACGTTCGTTTAACTAAACCGTTATTAAACATCTTTTTAGAATATGGATCTAATGCTTTTTTTTTTCAAGAAAACAATAAAATAAGATCTACAGTTGAGGATTCTTTTGCCAAATGTCATGGCGACAGATAATTGTCTATCTTTGTCCCTAGAAAGGCATTGCCTCATGGACCGTTGCCATAGCCAATCTATGATTTTTGTTACTCTAAAGATAATTTTACCTTGCCACTAACCCTGAAAATATGACCTATTTCGAGCTCTGAAAAACCCTAATTGCACAAGTTCCAAGCAAACAAAACCTTCGTATGGTTTTTGCTTTGCAAAAATAGCCATTTGAGGCAAATATGGCTGATGATATGAACGGTGAGCCGTTTAATGAAAGATGGTTTTAAATTTGTTTTTCAGTTACATGTACTCAACACCAAGTGTAAAATAAACCTGAGATTTTCGCTACTTAGTTCATATTGGATGGTTAGTCTTTAAAACGTTTTTTTATTTTTTTTTTTATTTTATTATTCTGTTTGTTGTTCTTGTCTATCTTGGTTAAAGAAATGGAATAGAAGGCTGATGAAATTTTCAAAACAACGTTACAGAACGTTAGATCCATATAAGGACTATTTCTAAAAAAAAAACCCCACTGCCCTGGTTTGTCGATTGGTTTTTTTCAAGTCATTGCGAGAATTGGAAGTCCGTTAAACGCGACTCCTGCAGAGATTTTTTCCAAAAGGATGCTGTTCTCAATGTTCTCATTGTGTTAATTCCGGATCCGGACAAAGAGGGGGGGGGGGGGGGGTTAGGGACTACCTGATGTCAATTTTACGTTTTCAGATATCTTTTTGCTACTCATGTTGTTTTGTATTTGTCTTTCCAGATACGCATCTTTTATTTCATAAAAGTAAAATCCATAGTCCAGTTAATAAGATAATTAACTGTCGCTCAATTAGTATAGGACCCCCCCCACCCCTTGTCCACCAACGGAGGCGTCATAAAAATATTAAAACCAATATATTTTTTCCTCTTTAGTACTTACACATTCATTGTAATTAACACAATAAATATAAGATAGATTCAGACTTTGCTTGAACATATGGGAAAGTTAAAGGACAAAACAAATGGAAAACATTTGTGTTCAATATAGTATATTGGACATTAGACGCATTTTTTTATAACAACTTTCCACTCCACATACCATTTTGAAAAGAAATATTTTGACCCCTAATTTTTAGGATTGGGGGGGACGTGGGTTGTCGGACATGATCTGCTCGAATTGGGTATTGGGATTTCAACGGTAATTTAGTGTGAATTCTTCCGTGTTGTATTTTACGGCAACGTCCGGCCCATTGACATTACAAAATCACCTCATAAACCTTCGTTCAAAAGATCTTTAGTACTATATGATTTTTTAGGAAAAAATATGGACGTCAAACATCAGTAGAGGTTAGGGATTAACTCCCTGCAAACACAGTTTCATTTCAATAACGGTCATTAAGATTTAAATATTCGTGCCCAGCTAGCTATAACCTTTAGTCAAGACTTTGTCCGATGTGTGTAAGAGTGGCTTCCTACCGTGTACCGTTACGTCTTTGATAACGACCAGCACCAGTTTTACGCCGGATGTTGATTCCGATTAAATTCACCGTTTGCCGTTAACGTTTATGCCCCCCCCACGGTTTTTCTGGGGATTTCTTTTGTGTCGTGTGTGCTTAATTGTTATTGTATTATGGCCACATGATGCGTGGGATATCGTTGCAAAAAAGAGAAATCGTTGGACAACGTGATTTCCTTATTAGAGCTCCATTCCCTCCCGCAGCAAACGGTAGTTAGGAAGACTGTCACTTAAAGTGGGGATGTGGTTTACTACATTAAGGCAAAAAGGGGTATTCATATTAAAATTGGAATTGAACCTTTAGGTGGCGATCTCTAATTGGCTATTTAAATTGCTTTCTATTCAATTTTATTTTGCTCCAAAGCATATATCATCTCATCCACGTTAAAGGAGATCATCACGCACCGCCTTGCTCATTGTTCTCGCATGTTGCCAACAAAATTAAACCAGGTGTGTGATGGAATGTTAGAATTTAGCGGATTAGATAGTGTGTTCCACTGGACAAAAGTCACTGTATTCTTCCAAATTTTTTAAAAGTGGGACTAAAAATGTCAATCGAAACGCTAGTCAGCATGTAATGCTCGAGTAGAAGCCATTCATGAGAGTCCTTCAATGCCGCATGCTATACAAATCACTTGAAATTCCCCGTATAATCATTCAATTGAGACTTTGAATGCGTACCTTGGAATGCACAACTATTTTGCTATCTGGCAAGCTGAACGGTAATGTGGGACAGGTGGGACTTTCTACTCTTCATTGGGATATTGGGGTAAATTCTTTATATTCGAAGTGAGGAGGCCTACTCGTTATTTGTATTGAGGTTAATCTGTGAAGTAGTTATTTCTTTATTGGAATATAATCACTGCAGATGTGCGTCGATTCAAAGGCAAACAAACCTATTAGACATGTAAGATACTCAAAAGTAAATTACTTTGTTTTGACAATCATCACAGGACAAACTATAGACATGACGTAGCAATGGCCGCGGCCATGGCCGAAACGTCACTATGGCCGTGAGATCACTGGCAACGTGGATGCGCCCATCAGTTGCCGATTTCATTTTTGTCTTCTAATTAGCTAATTAATTTATTGTAATATCAACAATGTTGAAAATCGTTTCAACATAATTTATCACATATGTAAACTAAAAATTAGCGTGTTATGTCCCTTTAACCCTCGTCTACCGAAGGGGGTGGTGGTTACCACCCCCACCCTTCAGGTTTTTTTCCCCGGGTTGCTAAAACCCCCTTTTTTTGTGCCAAATTATTTAATGTAATTGTCAATTGACATGTTCCGCTCCTTTTCATCCAAAAATAAACATCCACCGGGGTATAGGTAAGATACAGGGTGATCCCAAAGTGATGGATTGGGGGGGGGGGTGGCAACCACCACCCCCCCCTTTCGGGAGAGAAGTACCAACATGCCTAACACAACACAGGAACATCACAGACACTTGATTTTGGTACCAATAGATAGCTATGGTCGTCCTCTTTCCATTGATACCAAAATAAGTACCAACATGCCTAGCATTACGTCACAATGACGTCATAAAGTTCACATGTCAGCAAAACTGCCATTTCCATAGACACACACAGTGAAAAATTCGATTTTTCGCTAAAAGGGTTAGGAAAATCAGATTTTCATGCGGTTTTTGACTCTACTTGATGGGAAATGACTAGTTTTATACAATGACAGCATTTAGAGCTATAATAATGTGTTTGAGTCGCTAAAATTGCGAAATATCAATTTTCCACCCTATATTCAGTATTTTCGTACTTTCCTCAACATATGACGTCATGGTGAGGTCATAATGGGGATGTTAATACTTATTTTGGTACCAATGGAAAGAAGAAACTCTAAGCTATCCTTTGGTACCAAATTTACAGGAATCGGGTGTTCAGTAACGAAAATCACAGGGGGGTGGTAACCAAAAAAAAAAAAAAAAAAAAAGAGTTTTGTTACAAAAAATGGCTCAGGTAGACGAGGGTTAATAATGAAAAAATCGACATTCCATACAGCCTGTACACGTCGTCTCTCTCTCTCTCTCTTTCTCTCGCGAGCGAGCGCGCGCGCGTGTGTATGTGTTCGTGTGTGTGTGTGCGCGAGCGTGTGTGTGTGTAGGTGTGTACTCGTGTGTGTGTATGTGTGTGTGTGTGTGTACGTAAATATGAGTGTAGTAAAATATTGTATTTAGAAAAGGACATCTTCTCGATCTTATAGCTATACGCTCTACCCACCTCTAAAAGATACTAAAATAGTTTTCTAATACGATTCTTTGTTTATATCTTGTATACTCAATAAACTCAGAGCAGAGTCCCAAGGCTAACTCAGCATTGCTAAATTTAGCCGTAGGTTTAGTTTAAAGTAGGACGAGGAGCGGAAACAAGTATTAGTAGTGAAGGGTGAATCACCAGTAGGGATACATGCGCTAGCATAGGGGATGTATTGGGATTGCTAAGGTTTTATAGGCATAAGGGTCTGATTTGAATTACTATCTGGAGGTAAGGGAACTCCAAAGTAACATTTTGTTTTTTGACATTAAGCAGTAGGGATCGCGATTCTATTTTTTCTCACAGAGTACACATCATACTATAACACCATATAAATGCTACCGGCATGTCAAGTTTTATCTCTATACACTTCACAGTAGAAAACGTTTGAAAATTCTGGACAGACTGGTGTTATGTAGATTTAGATGTTTATTGTGTTCAGAATTTAAACATGTGTTGTGTAGATGTTTAGGTATTTTAGAGTTTTAAATCTTCAACGTTAAAGACACTATCAGTAATTCACCCAAAAGGTTCAAAATATTTGAAATTTCCAAAAATACGTTATAATTGAAGGCCAAGTCTGTAGTTATTTTTTGCAACAGAAAACTTAACAGAAAAAGAAGAAAACAACAGTGGTCAAAGATATGAATCTCCATTCAATTACGTGTTGTAGTAACTGTCCGTACTGACAGTAATGACTAAAATGTATGATTTTGTCCTTATTAGGTTGCTTTATCATAACCTGCCGGGTATGTTAGGATACCTAAACTTGTTACAGAAATGCAAAAATTTTCTGATTTAGGAAATCACTGATAGTTTAACTCGTCTAAACATAAGTTTGTCCAGAATGTATAAACATGTCCTTACCGTGTATATTTATTAATATTTCCCTGGAGATGGCCAGCGCACATTTGTGTTGAAAAAAAAAACATGTTCACATGGCCGGATTAGAAACGGCGACCTTATAAATTCACCAAAAATATAAAACAAGAGGCATTTTAACAGAAGTGGGACATTTAAACAAATTAAAATTTTCAAATTCTTAACAAGTTATATATCACTTTTGAAGTTTAGCAAATGTAAATTTCAAAACTATTACAATCTCATAAACTCTCTCTCTCTCTCTCTTCTACCCGTTACATATAACTTCATTTTACCACATGATGACGTAAAACGCTGTGGATGCTATAGGCACTTCTCCCCTCCAAATCGCCCCTTCGTATCGTACTTTCGCCAACTCGTATTTCGCCTACTAACTACTTTTGCCTACGCCCATTTTTTTGCCGCGTTGTAGGACTCCCCGGCCGTGTGTGTGTGCATTATATGGGGATTGAAAAGTCTGTATTACATGTAAAAATAAAAGTTCATTACGGTCAATGTAAAAAACATTTTTATCTTGTTCAATTTCAAATTCAATTTTTAATTTTTAATTGAATTTTTTATTTTTTTTATTTTTTTTCATGAAATTTCATTCAAACCTGCCGTAATACACACTCGGTGTTTTTTTTGGGGTCTAATTTCAAAACTACAAATTTTCTACGTTTTTCAAACAAGTAGCTGATGGGAACAGCTTGATTTTCCGTATTCTACACGCATGTACAGGACTGAAGCTGAAGGAGAAGCTGAACCGTCGACCACTGCGGAAAACTGCGATTATGCTCGTTACTCGCACGTTGACCGTTAATTCCGGTTGCCAGCCTAATATTTTTTTTTACCTAAACATTTTTTACCATTAACACTAATTTATAAAATCTTCCCATAAACCATTTGAATCGCCTATCTTTAGCTGCATCAATGATATAAAGTAGTGAGGTGTGCCGTGAGATAAGTGGTGCACCAGGGTTGATAGGTGTACAACATCTGTTTTGGTTTTCTTGACCTTCAAATACATGGCATATCGAAACAAAGGAACGAAGTTTCAATGGCAATGATATCGTCATGAGTCTTTACACAACAGGCCAATCGACCATTTTGGCGAGTGATTATTTTTTGCATATTATGATACAATATCACAACTCTTTCAATAATATCGACCATAGCCCCGGCTTGCTTAAACCCCCTTTTTGGTGCCAAATTATTTAATTTCATTGACATGTCCGCCGCTCCTTTTCATCCAAAACAAACATCCACCGGGGTATAGGGTAAGCTACAGGTGATCCCAAAGTGATGATGGGGGGGGGGTGGCAACCCCCCCTTCTGAAGAGAAGACCAATATGCTTAACACAACACGTCTATCCCAGGCCATAAAGGCCATAAGTATTCTGGCACGTCGTTGCGAGAAAGTAGCAACGCGTTGCAACATTTCGCAACCGCGTTGCGACGTCGTCCAATCAAATCATGAATTTCTGTAAAGTATTTCAAAATAGACCCCAACGCGTTGCTTAAGATACTTGCAAACGCTTGCAAACCTTCCACAACGCTTTGCGAGCTTCACCACAACGCGTTGCAAGCTTTCACAACGCGTTGCTAAGGTCCACAAGCCATAAGGGTCATAACGTAATTGCCGCAACGCGTTTGTGAGAAGTCACAACGCGATGTGGAACATTTCGGCAAATCGTTGCGACATTTCGGCAACGCGTTTGCGGTGGTCGGCCATCAAAATCATAAGTTTCTGTGACGTAATTTCCAAATATAAATCTCAAACGCGTTGCGACTTCACAACGCGTTGCAAACCTTCACGACGCGTTATGGCCACTTATGCCTTCACACGCTTGTGAAGTTACAACGTGTTTGAAGCTCCCGCAACGCTTGTGAAGGCTTGCAACGCGTTGTGAATGGGCCATAAGGGTCATACAACGTAATTGCCGCAACGCGTTGTGGGATCTATTTTTTGAAATACGTCACGAAATGCATGATTTTGATTGCCGACGCCGCAACGCGTTGCCGAAATGTCGCAATCCGCGTTGCTGAATGTCGCAACGCGTTCCGAAGTCGGCCAACCGTTGCTACTTTCTCACAACGCGTTGCGGCAATACGTTATGACCCTTATGGCTTGTGACCTTATGGCTTCGGCACGCGTTGTGGATGCTTGCACCGTTGTGAGTTTCCACAACACGTTTTGCTAGATACTTTGCAACGCGTGTGGGTCTATTTTTTGAAATACGTCACAGAAATTGATCATTTTAATTGGCCGACACAGCAACGCCTTGTGAATTCTTGCAACGCTTTGCTACTTTCTTGCAACGCTTTGCTACTTTCCTTGCACGCGTTTGCGGCAATACGTTTATGTCCTTTATGGCTATGCCATACACTCATAAATTCGCAATGTCAGCAAAAACTGCCGCCATTTCCATAGACACACACATGAAAAATTCGATTTTTTGCCAAAAAGGTTAGTGAAAATCAGAATTTTTCATGCGGTTTGTTTGGACTCTTACTTGATGGGAAATGACTAGTTTTTATATAATGACAAGCATTTTAGAGCTATAATCGGGTGTTTGAGTCGCTAAAATTGCGAAATATCAATTTTCCACCCTATATTCTATATTTCCGGACTTTCCTTCCTCACATATACTCATGGTGACGTCATAATGGGGATGTTTGTACTTATTTCGTTACCAATGGAACGAAGAAACTATAGCTATCTTTGGTACCAAATGTACAGGAATCGGGTTTTCAGTGACGAAAAAGCACAGGGGTGCCCGCTTTATGGATTTTTGTTGGCAGAATTGCTGCCATTGTTTCCTGTAAGAATTTACAATATTTTTCCTGTAATAACCTATAATTGAAATTCCATGTGCTGATATAATACTAGTGTTGATATAAATTCAAGTTAAAAAGGAGTCCTCTCTATAAATTTAGTGTCGTTATAGCCTGGAACTTAAGTATTTTTGCTTGATTTTTAAATTACGCCAAGTATTGTTCTTTTTTATGATCCTTTTTATTGTAAAAGTCCCTGTAATGTTTTACAAAGGCACGTTATTTCGTCAAATATATACAAGATGCATGTTATAGTGTAACTAAGTTTAAAACAATATGCATTTTTAGGCTGGTGTTCTTTACGGGAATGGTTAGTCGGCGAGTTATGCGAGTTACTGTTAGCCATTGGGAGTGTTTCTGTTAGACCGATTCTTGGATATTTGGCCCCCGATTCATGCATGCTCAGGAGCGTATTTTCAATTCGTCTCATAGGTGCGCTATTCATTATTATTGTGCGCTTTATTCCGTTAAATTTTATATTAAGTATAACAAAAGAACGACTTCCTGCCGGCTCGATTGCGTGGCGTGTGTCTAGTTGTGGCGCTCGTCTTGTTATCTCAGGTCGTGGTTCGAATCCCCACTCCATGAACAAAATGTAGTTTATGATTTTATTTGTATTTTAGAGTTGGAGATTGGAATCATAAACATCAAGTTTTGGATTGAAGTAGAAAATATTGATAGCTTGCCTTAATAGCATAATCAGACTGGTCCTGGGCCTGGAGCATGAATTCGGGCCAACTCCGACGTGCTGTTAGACCCGTGGGCGAGTTACTGTTAACCAATGGGCGAGTTACTCTTGGACCAATGGGCGAGTAACTGTTAGACCATTGGGCAAGTTACTGTTAGGCCAATGGGGGAGTTACTGTTGGACCAATGGCGAGTTACTGTTGGACCAATGGGCGAGTTACTGTATGGTCCAATCGGCGAGTTATGTTGGACCATGGGCGAGTTACTGTTGGATCAATTGGCGGTTATTATTAGAAACAATTCACTTGGGTTTCTTTGTTAATTGATTTATTGTTTTAATGATTGCTTTATTCTATTTTTATTCATTTTTAGGACAAAAGGGTATTGGTAAAAACAAAGTTGGAAAAATTATTTTATAATCAGCAAGTGACTTCAGCTTATAATACAATTTGTACATGCAGCCTAACAGTAAACCGCCCATTGGTCTAACGTAACTCGCCCTATTGGTCCTAACAGTAACTCGCTCATTGGTCTAACGTAACTCGCCCATTGTCTAACAGTAACTCGCCCATTGGTCTATCAGTAACTCGCCCATTGGTTAACAGTAACTCGCCCATTGGTCTAACCGTAACTCGCCCATTGGTCTTAACCTCAAAATGGGTTTTTTACTCATAAATTTTTCAACTATACTGTACGATGCTGTGACTCCAAAGGTGAAACAATATACGCAATGGTCCTGTTTGATGACAAAATATAATAATATACAATGAATTGTCAATTTCATTTTAAAAATGTTTCAATAGACACTCCGAAGTCGTTTTTTTTTTACGATTTTAGAAACAGATCATTTGACACTAATTGCCAATATACTCTTATAGTTCTCGTATATTTAGAATAAAATGATTTCGTCTTCCGAACGACGCCTCGTTTAAATACATACAAATATAAAATGACTTGATAGTAGATAAATCACAACCTTTTCCATTTAACGTTTATGGAAGTTCTTACCCATAATTCACAAACCCAGGGTTTGAACGTTAGACATACATTTTGGATGTCCTAAAGTGTACTTACCACATGTAGACCGTCCTGCAATTTGGGAAATACGCAAACTATTGTAAATTTTATGTCCCATTGACCAGCGTATAAACGACTACACAACTGGACTTTTTTCGCTTTTTTTCGAGTATCACATTCATCGTACATTATTATTTACTATTAAGGTACTAAGTTTACAGGAAAAATACATACATTTTCAAGAAAATTCTGGTAGCAATTTCTGCCAACAAAACCCCGTATAAAATACAGCTTTACAGGTTTCCAATTAATAATTTATAGCTTGATGTAATATATTTTACATTAAGTATTAAGTTTGATAAAATCAATTCTATAATTACAAATAAAAACTAGAACCCTCATCATTCTCCTTTTCGAGCTTCATTGGCATATTTGTGCCTGTAAGAGATGATGACGTCTAGAAAATCATACAAGCAGAGTCTTTCTACGCCATCCGCAGGCAAGAGTTGTTTAACATGTCAATACCACTGTCTAGGCGAACGATCGTCTCTGATTTTGAGTACGCCAAGTCATGCGAATGCACATTCGTCCTCCTTTGACCCTAGAAACAGAGGACGTTTTTTAGATTTTTGCCACAGACCAATCACTTATAACAAGGAAAACAAAGGATACTTGACTGGAAAGCGTGCTCAAAATAAATAACCTTTCCAATTCCACATGGTACACAGAAAAATCATTTTCCTAAATGTTCAATTTAGATGTGCAAGTTTATATTCTCTAAAACTTCAATCGCAGATATCTCGAAATGTGACTTTTGTTTCGATTGGCCTTGTTGGAAGATGCGTGACGAATCTACCACATACAAGGTTAGGCATGAGGTGAAATTGCAAGTTTTGGAGAAAGGTTTTCAGAGGCTTTCTTTGTAAAAAGTGTCCCATATTGGTACAAAATGATTTATGTATATAGTTTAATATAATGCATCCCCAGTATACTTGCTCTAGAATTGTAATGTACAGTCAATATAGTTCATATTTGATGGAGATTTATGCTCTTCATGTACCGCTTTGTAGCAAACCAGTATTCTAACGTATTGTTAATGATCTTTGAACCAGTCTTTCAATGTATTTAACATTAACACCGTAGAGC